>CAUYQV010119104.1:0-15730 GCA_963574575.1 Galagoides demidoff
CATCACAGCTCATAGCAACCTCCAACTCCTGGGCTCAAGTGAGTCTCCTGCCTCAGCCTCCCAAGTAGCTGGGACCACAGGCGCCTGCCACAATGCCCGGCCATTTTTTGGTTGCAGCCATCATTGTTGTTTGGCGGGTCCAGGCTGTGGATTCGAACCCACCACCTTAGGTGTACGTGGCTGGCGCCTTAGCCGATTGAGCCACAGGCGCCGAGCCACCTCATTTGTTTTCTACCTCCAGTTTCCAATATGGGGACTGCTCAGTCATGGATTCTTCACTTTTTTTTTTTTTTTTTTTAAGATTTGTCTTTATTAGCGATGTTGGAAGATTTCCTTTGTTGTTGTTGTTGTTGTTGCAGTTTTGGGCCGGGGCTGGGTTTGAACCCGCCACCTCCGGCATATGGGGCCAGCACCCAACTCCTTTGAGCGCTGCCCAGATTCTTCACCTTTAAGCTACCTCTTAACTCATTGAAAGCCTCTCTCTACACCTCTATCCTGACCCTAAACCTAAATGCCTCATCTTTTTTTCTGTAATACTGCTTGACTTATGTACAAACTAGATAATGGCTCACAATGGCCTGAAAATGGCATCTTTGCCCTTCAATCCTCACTGACCTCAACAATTACTGTTGGAGATTGGGCAAATGGTCAGAAATCCCCTACATCCAGGCCTTCCTCCTCCTCTGAAACATTCCTTCTTTGTGTTTGTCTTGTGAACCTGTAAGCCCCCAGACTCAATTCAAGCACTACTCTGAGAGTCCAAACATCACTGTAAAGGCACAAGGAATTTTATTCATTCAACCTCAGAGCCTGGGCTGCCCCTTTGAGTAAAAAAGTAGGAACAGCCCTTACAGACTGTCCAGAAAGTCCCTTTATACCTCTCCCTTTTCCCTCCCATTAGTCCATCCCACCCCTTCCCCTTATTGGTAGGTAAACCATGTCTGTCCCAAACTGACAGGTACAGGGTGGTCATGTTCAGGGTTGATTGGCTCAGGGATGAGTCTTCTTTGTCTCAGGTGAGCAAATGAGAAGGTAGGGATAAAGGTCGCAAGTGGGGAGAGTGCAGAGTAGAGTGGCGAGTGCAAAAAGGGGAGGGGGTCAGGATGTGGGCTGAGTGCACAAGGGGGCTAGTGGGACAAAGGGGAGGGGGTCAGGATGTGGGCTGAGTGCACAGAGGGCTTGCCTAACACCTAGGTATGTGATAAGGTCCTTGGTAGTTTGACTTGAGTTAATTAGTTTGGTTCCCACAAACCTTCTCAAATTTTCCTTATACAGGCCAAACCAGACCTCCCCAACTCCCGTGAATCTCCATTGTTTTCCTTTGACCCTGTAGACAACCCTCCCCCTTCTCCCCCCTTGACCTCCCTCCTTAGCCTCCTCCTTTACCCACGGAGTTCCATCCTATCCCCCTTCTCTCCACCACCCCCCACCTGCCTTCCTTCCACTGCACATGGATGAGAAAGAAAAGATGGCTTCCTTGGGTGGTGGGAAAGGAAGGATGGCGGACCTGCGGGGAGAAGGAAACATGGCAGACTCAATTTCACCACCTCATATTGGATCTGGCCACATCTTCAGACCTTCTACCTCCAGACCCCCACATCTCTATCCCTGCTCTGGGAAGCTGGATGGAAGGTATCATCAGGGTTCATGTCCCCCTTTTCTCTCTCGGACCCATCCCACATAAGTCAGAAACTAGGTTTGTTCTCCACAGATACCAGAAAATACTCTCAAGAATTTAGATGTCTAACCCTACCATATGATCTGACCTGGAATGATTTATATATTATCTTCACCTCCACCTTAACTTTGGAGGAGGGAGAGCCGGTCTGGACCCAGGCCCAGAAGGCCATGAATTATGACAAATTAAAGGAAATAACTCAGAAACAAGGATTTAGAGACAGTCCTCATTACCTTGGTCAGGCACTTCAGGCCAATGTTCAGCAGTTAACTTTACCAAACAATTCCACAGTTCTTTAGTATGTAGATGACCTTTTCTTATGCAGCTGTCCCCCCACTTGCCTCCCAGCAAGACACCATTCACTTACTCTCCTTCCTCACCACCAAAGAGTGTCCCCTTCCAAAGCCCAGTTACCTCTCCATCTGTCCTGTACCTCAGCATTCTCTTACAGGACGAGAAAAACTCATTCCTCCTGGCTACTCTCACACACTCAAAGCTGAGATGACCTCTTTAAGCCTTTAAAAATCTGTGGCCACAATGCCTCTTCCCAGACTTTTCCTCTTCCTACTCCTCTTCCTTCTGGCTATCCCTCCTGTTAATCCTGTCCCTTGTCCCCTCCCTGTCAAACCTGACCGAATGCACAGGTTGTCTTGCTATCTGATCCTCCTGTATCCATGAATACCTTACCAACCCAAATTCCCACCTCAACTACACTGGATTCTTACCTCAGACTCCCTCTTTTGCTAACTACACTTACATGTCAGCACACTGTTATAATGTGGCCAAAGCCTCTGAATGTTCTTATGGAGGTAAGAGGTACTGGACAGGCAAAATAACCAGCACTGGATGCCCAGGAGGTGGATTTGGAACTACTGTCTGCTGGACACACCTCACACATGTAGGATTATCAGATGGAGGAGGAGTTCAGGACGTAGCACGTCAGCAAGAAACTAGAAAAATCATTAGAAAAACTCTCCTCTAGTATAACCCCTCCACCCTATAAAGGATTAGTTAGACCTCACTGTCCTGCAAGACCTACAACACTCCCTTATTCCCTGGCTTTTAAACACCTCCTTCTCAGCTACTCTGAACTCTCCCCTCTCCTCTCCCCCTCAGGATGTTGGAGGTGCCTTTCCCAATGCTCAAATCTTTTCAGTCTCATACCTGTACCTGACACATATAACGCTTCCATTCTAGCAGAAAATAGCCCAACTCTGTTTGGCCCCCTAACTCCAGACTTTCCACCCCTAGCCTCCCCTAATTTAACCTGCTTCAATCTCACCTGTACAGGAGACTCTGTAGGCTTTATAAAACCTGATCTCTGTTCTCTCAACTCAATTTTTCCCTTATCTGATTCCTCCTGTGCCTCTCTGGGAATATTTTTCCTCTGTGGCTACTCCATCTATTGGTGCCTGCATGCTAACCACTCTGGTCTTCGCACCTGAGTTTTCCTCACCCCCAGGTCTCTTTTGTGAATGACTCCTCCCTGACTCAGGCCCTGACGCATCCCCTTACTTCCAAAAAAGAAGTGTCTTCCTCCTTGTACTCCTCAGAACAGGATAGTGGCTAGAACTGGCACAGGCATTGCAGGCATTAGTAAATCAACCCACTTTACCACCAACTGTCCCTAGCATTTAAGGAAGACATGGAAAGAGTAGCAGACTCTTTTTTTTTTTTTTTTTTTTGAGACAGAGCCTCAAGCTATGCCCCTGGGTAGAGTGCTGTAGCATCACAGTTCACAGCAACCTCCAACTCCTGGGCTCAAGCGAGTCTCCTGCCTCTGCCTCCCAAGTAGCTGGGACCAAAGGTGCCTACCACAATGCCCAGCTATTTTTTGGTTGCAGCTGTTATTGTTGTTTGGTGGGCCTGGGCTGGATTCGAACCCACCACCTTAGGTGTATGTGGCTGGCACCTTAGCCACTTGAGCCACAGGTGCTGAGCCGAGTAGCAGATTCTTTAGTCACCCTACAATCCCAGATGAACTTTTTAGCTGCAGTAGTCTTCCAAAATTGTCAAGTCTTAGATTTAAATACATTAGAAAAAGGAGGCATCTGCATTTTTGGGGGGGAAGAATGTTGTTTCTTTGTAAACCAGTCAGGAATAATCATGGACAGAGTAAAAGAACTCTGAGAAAGAATCAAACAGAGACAAGTAGATCTTGAATTATCTAATCCCCTGTCCTTATTTGATTCCTGGCCTCCTTTCTTATTTCCTATTTTAGGGCCACTAACTATGGTCTTTTGCATTCTCAATTTTGGACCAGTAATCCTTCATCTCATCTTCAGATATATTGACCAGGCAGTCAAAACAACTGCTCATATTCTTGCCCTAT
This sequence comes from Galagoides demidoff, assembly GCA_963574575.1. Taxonomy (NCBI): domain Eukaryota; kingdom Metazoa; phylum Chordata; class Mammalia; order Primates; family Galagidae; genus Galagoides; species Galagoides demidoff. The sequence goes on from CAUYQV010119104.1 coordinate 4,011, forward strand.
GGGGATACCAACCAGTTCAGACTGAAGACCTAAGTGTGTTCCTGTAAACACCACTCCCTACCCCCTCCCTTTTCTTCCTCATAGGCAGCGCACGCAGTCCCTCACTGCAGGAAGCAGTCACAGAGACACCATGCCCATCACCCCACCTCCTTATCCTAGACTAAAAAGACAGGATGATGGGGCCAAATGTAGGGACCTGCCCATATAGAGCCATCTGCCCAGGAAAGAGTAGTCCCACCCAGGAAGGATGAATGGACCAATCCCTACTCCTCCAAACTCTTATATTCCCATCCACCTTAACCCATGTGCTGACTTATTTTTCAAACTGAGCCTACTTGCACATGAGGTAAATAAAGCCACATTGCCCAGACAGAATCTGGACTTCACTTCATTTCATTCATGCCTTGGAATAATCTCTCATTTTCCATCTTTAACCTCTCAAAAGCCAGAACAACATCATCAGGATCTTAGGGAGTGAAATTTCTCCAGCACATATACAACCCAGAGCTTTGGAAGTTCATAAAATGTGTCCACAAATGTTTGACACTCCTCCCTTAAAAGGTGGAACCCAATCCCCCTCCCCTGAGTGTGGGGCTGGACTTAGTGACTCACTTCTGATGAATAGATATGATGAGACCAATATTGTGTGACTCCCAAGACCAGATCATAAAAGGCATTAAGGCTTTCTTTCTTCTTTATATAAGAGAAATACATATTTTCACTCATTCTAGAAAAAGTCAGGTGCCATGTTATGAGGATACATCAAACAATCTATGGAGAGGCCCCGGAGTGAGGGACTGAGTGCTTCTACCAACAGCCTGTGCTTCTCTGGTCCTGGTCGAACTTTCAGTTTAATGTTCAATGTTCCAATGTTCAAGTGTCAATTCAAATGACCCCCCACCTCACAGAGAAGCCTTCCCTGATGACTGTGAAACTCCTCCCCTTCCCATCTGTGATCTATCAGCTTCACTAGCCTATAGTTTCCAATTAGTTAATGAAGCTCTAGTCTAGGCATTGCTGGGGTATTTTGTAGATGTGATTAAAGTCCATAATCAGAAAAATTGTTCTCCATAATCTGGGTGGGCCTGACCCAGGCAGTTGAAAGGCCTTAAAAACAGAGCTGAGGTTGCCCTGAGGAAGATGAAATTCTATCTGTGAGCAGCAGCTTCAGTTGTGGTCAGGAGTTCCAGCCCTTCCTTCCTGCTGGCAGCCCTCCAGATTTTGGACTGGCCTCACCAGCCTCTGTAACTGCTTAGGCCATTTTTTTTTTTTTTAGAAACAGAGTCTCACTATGTTGCCCTCAGTAGAGTGCTGTGTCATCACAGCTCACAGCAACCTCAAACTCCTGGGCTTAAGTGATTCTCTTGCCTCATCCTCCCGAGTAGCTGGGACTACAGGTGCTTACCACAGTGCCGGGCTAATTTTTTGTTGCAGTTGTTATTGTTGCTTAGCTGGCATGGGTCAGGTTTGAACCCACCAGCCTCGGTGTATGTGGCCAGCACTGTAACCACTGTGTTACAGGCGCCAAGCCTGCTTAAGCCAATTCCTTGCAATAAATCTGTTAATATAAATACCGTAGTGTTTCTCTTTCTCTTGTAGAACCCAGAATGATACACGATCCCAGTTGTCCATTCATCTCCTTAGTACTAGGATTGCCCAATTTAGCTAATAAAAATATAGGATGCAACATTTAGGATGTATGTATACTATGACAAAAAGTATCTGTTTAGCTGAAAATCAAATTTAACTGGGCATCCAGTAGTTGATCTGGTGCCCCTACTCAGTACTTACCACAATTTGAACATCCCTTATTTATTTCTTAGAGTGCTATAGTGTCATCGTAGCCCACAGCAACCTCAAACTCCTGGGCTCAAGTGATCCCCCTTTCTCAGTCTCCCGAGTAGCTGGGACTACAGGTGCCTGCCACAATGCCTGACTAGTTTTTCTATTTTTAGTAGAGATGAGGTCTTATTCTTGCTCAAGCTGGTCTCAAACTCATGAGCTGAAGCAATCCACCCACCTCAGCCTCCCAGAGAGCTGGGATTATAGGAGTGAGCCACCACGCCTGGCCAGAACTTCCCTTATTTCTTGATTTGCTTATTTATGTATTATCCATCCATCCAACCAGTCTGTAAGCTCTGTGAAGACAGGTACCTTTTATGTTCAATTCATGACTGTATCTCCATTTCCTGAAATCATGCCTAGAAAAGAGTAGGAATTTAATAGATATTTATTAATTGAACAAATAAATGAATGTATGTATATCACCTGCACATTCACGCTTTCTGCCTTGAGAACCCCAATCATCCTCCACATGTAGAAATCGGGTTTCTGCTTTTCAGCAGGTGAGTGGGTGATACAAACTATGGCATCACATTGTCCCGGTCTTCTGGCCAAGGGTTCCATTTCTCACATTGCTGTGATTGTCTACCCAGGAGAGAGGGTTGATTCATGTGATTATCTAACTATTTTAAGATCTCATCAGTCTTATTATTTTGTAAAAATGAGCAGAAAATGAGAAAACAAAAGTGCTGAGAGCAGTGACAAAATTCTCCTCTCATAAACTTAGTATAATCACACCGACAATGAAAATCCCAAGGCAAGCCAAATCCAGCAGATCGTCGGCCCGAACAGAAGCCTGTAGAATTCAGGAGGAAAAAGAGCAGGAGTAAGGACACGCATGGAGTCCTGACGCTCTGCCACCCAGGATTGGTAGAGATGAATTAGGGAATTTTTTCTTTTACCATCTGGAGGCAAGAACCGCTTTAACAAGTGAGTCTATTGTTTAATTTGGGGCACTGGCTTTTTGTTCTGCCTGCAATTTAAGCTTCAGCTCAAGTGTCACCTCTTCCCTGAAGACTTTCCACCCGCCTTGCCCTTGGCCCCACCCCATGAACCCGTCTCTCTTTTCCCCTGTGATCCCAGGAGCATGTTGTTTGGAACCACTTTAACATGTCTTCTCACCCTCCTTTGCATTTTACTCATTGACGATAATTCTGTCTCCTCCTCTAATGAAAGAGTGCAGGAAATTTCACCCCCAAAATATGACTTCTTGGTATAAAGAATATATATATTTAGACAGAGCTTCAAGGTGTCGCCCTGGGTAGAGTGTTGTGGCATCACAGCTCACAGCAACCTCCAACTCCTCCAACCTCCACCTGCAAGGCTTAAGCAATTCTCTTGCCTCAGCCTCCCAAGTAGCTGGGACTATAGGCACCCGCCACAATGCCTGGCCATTTTTGGTTGTAGTTGTCATTCCTGTTTGGCAGACCTGGGCTGGATTCAAACCCACCAGCTCTGGCTTGAGCCGCTTGAGCTACAGGCACTGAGCTGGTATAAATATTTTAAATTGGGTGGCACCTGTAGCTCAGTGGGTAGGATGCTGGCTACATACACTGAGGTTGGTGGGTTCAAACCCAGCCTGGGTCTGCTAAACAACAATGACAACTGCAACAAAAAATTCGCTGGGCGTTGTGGCAGGCGCCTATAGTCCCAGCTACTTGGGAAGCTTAGGTAAGGGAATAGCTTAAGCCCAAGAGTTTGAGGTTGCTGGAGCTGTGACGCCACGGCACTCTACCCACGGTGACATAGATTCTGTCTCAAGAAAAAAAAAAAGAAAAGAATATTTTAAATTAAAGGCCCTTAGAGATCAACAGGCCTTTGGAAGGAGCTTTCCTTCTATCCACATAACCAGAGGGACTCATTCAATCACTCGCCTTCCTGGCCCAGTTATCTCCCTCTATCATAGGAAAGAGATCAGGAATGTACCCAGAACTGTCCCAAATGATTTTAAACATAATACCTTTCTCTCAGTTAATTTATAAGTTAATCTTTTTCTCCCCATCCCTAGCAACCATTTACTGTCCCTAACCAGAATTACCAATCCTCCTCATCTCTCCCTCCCCTCCAAAAAGTGGGTATAAGAGTATCTGGACCCCCCTGGGACTCTGTGAATCTCCCTGTGTGTATGGTAAGTAAACCCCTTCCTCTTATATTTTTCCATGTAAAATGCTCACCTTTTTGCCCAAATTTTTGAGGGAAAAATAAGGATGTGCATTATACATGGATAGTACTAATTTCGTATCTATATAAATGTTTCTAACTCTGTTATTAATGCTAATGTGTTAAAAGTGTAGCTCTAGAAACCATTAATGATATGGTTTATGTATGCAAAATCATACCCTGGGATATGATGATCAGTTTTGTGAACTCATGACAAACTTGCAATAAAAGCCGTTTCAGGCCAGCAAAGAGCAACATATTTCTCTTCGTACGCTTTAGGTGAGAGCTAGCAATTCTGTTGATAAAAAATAAATGCTAGAATTCCTTTAAAATACAAAAAACAAGTATCCAAACATAAGCAAATAAACATTTGAATAAAAAGTATTTAAATGAAAGATTTCCCCCCCCAAAATTTTGGCCCCCAAATGTGGATGCATATTATACTTGGGAGCACATTATCCTTGGCAAAGTACAGTAATCTGCTTTACTTGTGAGTTGATCTTTCAGCAGACTTTTGGGAGAAAGGGAAAGAATGAAAAACATTCATAGGAGCAGGGAAAAAGTTCTAAGAGATTGGAATCCAGGACAGGTAAACATCCATGGAGGGTAGGGTGCATTCTAGAATAAGAAAAATGGAAGACTGCCTGAGTAGGAAGGAACATGGGGTTGACATTCAATGAATGAGACTACTGAATCAATCTCTGCAAGCAGCATTTTCTCGCTTGTAAGTGGAAATATTAGCCCTTGGGAGGACTGAAGATGATAACGCATGAAAGCCCTGATGTGGTTTATGTCTAGATCAGTGGTTGGCAAAATCTGTATCAGTCTCCTTTGTTGCAGCAACTAAGGCTTAGAGTAGTATGAATTTATCATCATGTGGGATCAAAACCCTGGGGGTTATAATCCAGGTGTTGGCAGGCCTACCTTCTTTTTGGAGACTCTGTTTCCTCACCTTTTCCAGCTTCTAGAGGTTCCTGTGTTCTTTGGCTTGTGGTTCCTTCTACTTTCAAAGCCTGAGGTATTGGCTGGGCTCATGTCTGTCATTCTAATGCTCCGGGACGCCAGGGCGGGTGGACTGCTTGAGCTCAGGAGTTCAAGACCAGCCTCTCCAACAGCGAGACCCCATCTCTAAAAATAGACAAAACTAGCTAGGCATGGTGGCACATGCCTGTAGTCCCAGCTACAGGGGAGGCTGAGGCGAGAGGATCACTTGAAGCCAGGAGTTTGAGGTTTCTGTGAGCTATAATGCCACAGCACTCTACCCAGGGGGCGGTTTGGAGATTGTGCCCAAAAAAAAAAAAAAAAAAAAAAAAAGCCAGAGGTGTAGTATCTTCTCTTCTCTCTGACCTCAGTTTCCATTTTTCATCTTCTCTCTCTGACTCTGATGCCTCTGCACACCTCTTATGAGGAATTCTGTGAGCACATTAGCACATTGGACCCTCCGGGACAATCTCCCCATCTCAAGATCCTTAACATAATCATATCTGCAGAATTCTTTTTACAGTATAGGGTATATAGTGTCAGTTCATCTCCTAGGGATTAGGAGACAAACATCTCTTGGGGGGACATTAATCAATCTGCCACCTGTCCTCAAATTTTGTGTCTATCTCAGCCACATTGATCCCATTCTTCAAAACTCTTGACCCACTCCAGGAATCAATCCACACCTAAAATCTCTTCTAAGTCTCATCATAACAAAAGTCTCTACTCTTAGCACCAAAATAATCAAATTTGGGCAGGAGTGAGGCTCTGGGTATAGTTCTTCTAAGGCACAATTTCTCTCCATCTATGGATCTATGGACCTAATAAACAAGTGATCTGATCCCCAGAGGCAAGGTGGAATAATCCCTACCATGGTAACAGTTATAGATATCCCCATCAAAAAGGGAGAAAAATGAGAAGAAAAAAGGAGTGCCTGGTTCCAAGCAATTTCTAAATCCAAGCAGGCAAACTTCATTAGCTTTCATGACCTGCCTCGGGCTCTGCCCTCTAAGCCCAGGACTCTGCGTTCTCTTTTTTCATGAAAGATTACACTTATTTGCAGCCATAGTTTCATCTGCTTGTTTCCTGTCTGTAGAATTTTGGGGGATCTGTCAACCTTTTTTCATTTCCTTCTCTCTGTCACTTTCAGTTAAAGCTGGCTCTGTTTTTGCCAGCACACCGCTCTCAAAAGCCTGGTGAGTTTCCTGTGTATGTCTCAGGGAGTCACTCTACTTGGCCTTCAGGCCACATCAGGCCTAGAGCCTCTTTATGTAAATCAAGTGTTTGTAGAACACGACACACCTAGCTGTTTGCTTAAGTGTTGTTGAGGGCTACCTTCACAACCCCAAAACAGGGTGGCAGTTTCAACAGTGTGGCTCCCCAGCTGAAACTATTTACTATGTGGTTCTTTGCAGAAAATGTTTGCTGATGACTGGCTGAAGGTCAAAACTCAAGAAATAGTAGTTTATAAAAATGACAGACTTGGGCCCGTGGCAAATGTGGAGCTGCAGGTGTCTCAGAGGTTGTTGTGGGAGGTGTGAAGAGAGAAGCAGAAAAGAGAAAAGAGAAGAGGGGAGGGAGGGAAGAAGGAAGAGGAAACAGGGGTGACAGACTTCAAAGGGCAACTTGATCTTCTTGGCAAGTTGCCTTGAAAGCCTGGGGCTAGAATAATTAGGCAGCAAGATTACAGTGAAGGAAAATAGTCAACCAAAATAATAATAATAATAATAATAGTAATGGAAGAAATCTAAATTGGGCTCAATTGTGACAGGAAAAAACAAATCACACCTAGAGTGATAACACCACGTCCCTTCACACACAGGAACCACATGGCTTCCTCATCCTCCTCCCTCTAAAAAGAATTCTGTTGTGCGCACACATTGGACAGCATTTACTTAACTCTGTGTGTCAAAGTCAGGTTCCTAATAAGCCTTCTCTCCTGGGCTTCACTCCATGGAAATGAGAACACACCGAGGGTAGGTTTGTGAGTGGGTTTCGATGATTTCACAAAAAAGACAGCTTGATTGGCCTTATTATTTTTTATTAAATCATAGCTGCGTACATCAGTGAAATCATGGGGTACAATGTGCTGGTTTCATATACAATCTGAAAAATTTTCATCAAGCTGGTTAACATAGCCTTCATGGCATTTTCTTAGTTATTGTGTTAGGACATATATTTTCTACATTTAGTAAATTTTGCATGTACCCTTGCAAGAGGTACCGTAGATTAGCATTATTAAAATACGATCGCTTTTTGATCTCTGTGTGCACATCAGTTTCACATGATTTCTGCCTGTTGCTGGGCCCCTGCCCACCTGTCTACCAGTGTCTGTTGGCCCAAACAAAACAGGACAAATAAGGAGCAAAGACCCACCCAGGGTCCTAGAGGTTAATAGAAACTGATTTCCCCTTCAAAATAGCTCACTTTGGGAGTTGTAAATAGGAAGAAATGAACCATTCAAAAAAGACTGTTGAGAAGGGTGACTACCAGAATGGAACTGGTTTGGGGTTTGGGGTGGAGATGTTATGTCACATCTGTGGTTACTCTCTGAACACACACAAATGCCTCAGTCTCATATTTGAATGTGCTGCAGCTCCTCCCTCGGCCCCACCAATCTCTCCTTTGCAAACAGCCAAGCCAAGAACCCCAGGACAATTTGCTCTCTGTCCTGATAGACTATCTGAGGTTGCTAAAGCAGGCAATGTATTCCATTTCAGGAAATCAGACCAAATAAAAATCATTCCAATTAAAGAGTGCCACCGGGTAAGTAGAACAGCAAGCACCCACCTCATACAAAACAGACCAACCACCAAGTGCAGGCTTTTGAGTCTGTTGTTGAGGGCAGAGTCACTGCCTTAGGGCCTTGAGTTTATTCAAGGGGATAAAAGTTGACTAGTAAATTGGACTGAGAGGATTTTTTCCCTCATGACCATCACAAGGCCATTTCCAGCAGCCCAGAGGAGTAAAGGAGTCTAAAACTGATTCTGATTTCAAATACTATACAACCCAGTTATTACATGGCTTATAATAACCTTCAGATAACCATCAGATAGACTTACTTTGACAAACACACATACACCCAGGCACACACACACACACATGGTCACGTGTGTACCCTCTGATGCTTGTGATGTGAGGCTCGTGGTAATGGTGTGTAATCTTATTTAGGAAGCTGACATCTAAATTTTTACAAGGATGAAAATTGTGTACAATTAAAATCACGTTTGGGAAAATCCTTTCCAATGCCTACCAGCAGAGCGAGACGCTCACAAGGGGGGGAAGTGGGAAGGCACCCTGACCACTTCACGCCCTCATGCACTGGGGGGACTGGTGGTCAGAACAAACAACCTATTACTCTTCTCTGTTGCTCTTTTTGCTGAGAGGGTGGAGGTAAATTTATTTTATCCTGATAAGTTCGCCCCAGGAGTGTTAGTCCTCTCTACCAATACAAAAGCTAGGAGTGTCCTTTTTGTAGGAAAATGTTGTGATCACCAGGGTTCTCACTGCCTGATAACAAAGACACTCCATGGTCTCATCGGCTAAAAAACACTACCAGTATCTTCCACCACTTTCCCTTCCCGTTTCTCTCTTACTCCGGCTGACGTGGCCTTCTGAAGACTGCCTTTTCTCTCTCTGTCATGAGCATTTCCGAGTGTAATGTTCAAAGCTTCCTATGGGAACAAGGCCCTGAAATTTCAGACAACTCCAAAAGATGCCTTCCCACCCTGATGAGTATGGAATTAGCAATTTCCCAGGAACATCCTGAATTCTAGAAGTTAGAGGTTACAAGTGAATAGATGGACTTTATTATCCAGACTCTTTTAGTTAAACTACCAGAAACCAACTCAAAGCTTAAGTAAAAAGGGGAATATTTTTTGACTCATGCAACAGGAAATTTGCACATGGCATTGGCCTTGGGATGCTCGTGAATCAAGTGATAATAGGCTCTTTTCCCTTCCTCCTCTGCCCACTCTCAGCTTCCCTTTTCCCTGTGGGTTGGGTTCCTTCCTCCTCCAACAAGAGGAGGCGGGTTGGGTGGACTGAACACTTCTCTCCCATCATCCCGTCTTAGCATCTTCAGAGGAAAGAGAGATTTCTCTTCTCCAGCACTCATGGATGAATTCCAGGGAAGGATTCTGAGAGGCAGCGCTGCATCACAGCCTCCTTAGCCTGTCATTGGGACTGGATGGACGGGACACTGTGACTGGCCAGACCTCAATCCCATGCCCACCCCATGGTCAGAAGGAAAGTCTGTGGAGTTTGGCAGCCTAACCAACACCACATAGAAGTGTATGCTAAGAGAGATGAGGGGAGAGGGAAGGTACAAAGACAAAGGAGGAAGGAATGCTGAGTGGAAGAAACGACCAATGCTCCCCTCAGGGTCCTAAGTAAGGTAGATGAAACACAGATGGTCTTACTCCTACCACCATGCATTCAGCCAAACGTCTTAATGAACCTGTGGATACAGCTGACCTGACCAGCATTCATTAAGACATTACCTTGCAACTAGACCTGGTCATTTTAGCAACTGGCGTCACATAGTCATCTCCGAACAGAAATCTACAACTTAGAGAAGGCAGGAAAGCTACGTTTCTCCAGTTCCAAAATCTAGTCACTTGGTAAGTCAGGGTTTTGCAAGTTTTCTAATTATAGTGGTTTACCCTTAAACCAGAACAAAACCCCCAGACCAATGCCATAATTACTTGCCAGGCTTGTAGCCATTCCATTTGGCAGCTCCACACACCACCTCCATTCTCCATCACCCGCCAGGGTGTGGACAGAACATTCACAGAACGGAGGAGCGTTCTGCTGCTATTCCAGGCCAAAGGTCAGGCCAAGCGGTCTGTCTGTCTCTATTTTTCTTTCTCCCTCTTTTGAAGTCTGGCCCCTGGACCAGCAGCAATAGCATCTCCTGGGAACTTATTTGAAATGCAAATTCTTGGACCCCATCCCAGACCTACTGAATCTGAAAGAGAAAGTTGCCTCAGCAGCAGCCTATGTTTTCCCGAGCCCTCCAGGTGATCCCCACGCTTGCTAGGGCTGAATCCTGTCCTACACAATGGCCTATTGTCATCAGACCTCAGAACTATGCACACATATGCTTCCTCTTTTTGTTTCCTACTCACAAACTCCCCATTGTAGGGAAAATAAATTATACTCTGCAGCTTAGCCATTCAAAGACCTCAGCAATCTCCTCTTCCAAACTTATTGCCTATTAATGTGTTCATTGTTATGAATCCTACTTATTGGGCATTTATAATGAGCCAAGTGCTAGGCAAGCACTATTGTGTATTAGTCATCTCAGGGTTCCATAACAAAATACCATAAACTGGGTGGCTTAAAGAACAGAAATTATTTTCTTACAGTTCTGGAGGCTAGGAGTCCAAATAACAAATTGCTGGCAGATCTGGGTTCTGGTGAACTGTCTTATAGATAGTTGCCTCATTTCTGTGACCTCGTATGGTGGAGAGAGCACTTTTTCTTCTTCTCTCTCTCTCTCTTTTTCTTTTTTTCTTCTTTTTTTAGTGTGTGTGTGTGTTAGTCTTGCTTGGTTGCCCCAGCTAGAGTGCCATGGCATCAGCATAGCTCACAGCAACCTCAAACTCCTGGGCTTAAGCTATCCTCCTGCCTCAGGCTTCCAAGTAGCTGGGACTATAGACAAGAAAGCCAACCCATCTGCCAATTTTTTTTTTTTCTATTTTCAGTAGAGATGGGGTCTTGCTCATTCTCACACTGGTGGCAAACTCCTGAGCTCAAGGAATCCTCCTGCCTTGGCCTCCCAGAGTGCTAAGATGATAGACATAAGCCGCCATGCCTGCCCTTCCTCTTCTTATAAACTCCTATCATGGGGGCTCCTCCTTCATGATCTTGTCTAGCCCTAATCATATCCTAAGGGTCTTATTTTCAAATCTTATAGGGGGTTAGGGTTTCAACAGAAGAATTTTAGGAGGGGGATACAATTCACATCATAGCACATCGATTCATGTAAACCTCTCCACAAGCTCTGAGATAAGTATTACTGACCCCATTGACTCAATGAACCGAGGTTTGGCTGAGACCAGAGTTAGCAGGCCTTGGTAGTGGAGCCCTGCTCAGGCTTTCTTCCCTCATAAGGCATTGCCTCCTGCGGCCTCTTCTCTCCTTTGTCTGTGGCTGCCCAGTTTTCTAGACACTCCCTTCCTCTCTCTTCCAGATGTCTTGCTTATGCCTTCCCCCAATCCCTGGTCCCCTTTATTTGTAAATGTCCCAGAAAATAAATTGGTCTTCACTCCTTTCTTAACTAGAATGACTTTCCTTTTCTTTTCTTTCTTTCTTTCTTTTTTTTTTAGTTTGAGACAGAGTCTCAGTATGTCACCCTGGGTAGAGTGCTGTAGTGTCATAGCTCAGAGCAACCTCAAACTCCTAGGCTCAAGCCATTCTCTTGCCTCAGCCTCCCAAGTAGCTGGGACTATGGGTGCCCACCACAATGCCCTGCTAGTTTTTTTCTTTCTTTCCTTCCTTCCTTCTTTCTTTCTTTCTTTCTTTCTTTCTTTCTTTCTTTCTTTCTTTCTTTCTTTCTTTCTTTTTTTCTTTCTTCCTTCCTTCCTTCCTTCCTTCCTTTCTTTCTTTCTTTTTGACATAGTCTCACTCTGTCACCCTGGGTAGAGTGCTGTGGTGGTATCATAGCTCATAGTAACCTCAAACTCTTCAGCTTAAACAATCCTCTTGCCTCAGCTTCCCAAATAGCTGGGACT
>CAUYQV010119105.1:0-26571 GCA_963574575.1 Galagoides demidoff
CGTCCCCCTCTCTTATGGCTCCATCCTTCCCCCTCTCTAATGGCTCCATCCTTCCCCCCTCTCTTACGGCTCCATCCTTCCCCCTCTCTGCACAGCTCCATCCTTCCCCCTCTCTTACGGCTCCATTCTTCCCCCCGCCCTTATGGCTCCATCCTTTCCCCCCTCTCTTACAGCTCCACCCTTCCCCCACTTACAGCTCTACCCTTCTCCCCTCTCTTATAGCTCCACCCTTCCCCCCCTTACAGCTCCCCACCCTTCCCCCCTCTCTGCACAGCTCCACCCTCCCCCCCCTTACAGCTCCACCCTTCTTGCTTTAGGTAGTGCAGCTCCCAGGATGCCATCTTTGTTCTTGTGGGACCTTGATGAAGACCCCGGAAGCTTCTGGAATCCTTTCCATTCTTCTAAAACTCTATTATGGGTTATATTGTGTCCCCTAAAATGCATATGTTCAAGCCCTAACCCCCAGCACGTCAGAATGTGACCTAATTTGGGACAGAGGTTTTTGTTTGTTTGTTTTGAGACAGAGTCTCACTTTGTCGCCCTTGGCAGAGTGCTGTGCCATCATAGCTCACAGCAAGCTCAAACTGTTGAGCTCAAGCGATCCTCTTGCCTCAGCCTCCCAAGTAGTTGGGACTACAAGCTCCCACCACAATGCCTGGCTATTTTTAGAGATGGGGTCTCGATTTTGCTCAGGCTGGTCTCAAACTCCTGAGCTAAACAATCCACCCTCCTCAGCCTCCCAGAGTGTTAGGATTACAGGTGTGCGGCATTGTACCCAGCTTGGGACAGGCTTTGGTTTTATTTTATTTTATTTATTTTAGACAGAGTCTCAAGCTATCCCCCTGGGTAGAGTGCCATGACATCACAGCTCACAGAAACCTCCAACTCTTGGGCTCCAGTGATCCTCTTGCCTAAGTTTTTCTATTTTAGTAGAGACAGGGTCTTGTTCTTGCTCAGGCTGGTCTCGAACTCATCAGCTCAAGCAATCCACCCGCCTCGGCCTCCCAGAGTGCTAGAATTACAAGCATGAGCTACCACACGTGGCACGGACAAAGTCTTTTAAAAGTGATTAAGTTAGAATGAAATCCTTAGGGCAGACCCCCATCCTACATGACCAGTGTCTTTATAAGAAGAGATTTAGGACACAGATAGGGACAGATGGAGGGCCATGAAAGGACACAGGGAGAAGATGGCCGTCCACAAGCCAGGAGAGAGGCCTCAGGAGGAACCAGCCCTGCGGCACCCTGACCTCAGACTCCGGCCCCCAGAATGGGTGATGATGAACGTCTGTCTGGGTTGAAGCTATCTGGCCTGTGGTTGTTCATCACAGCAGCCCTAGTGAAGGAATACCAGGGCTGTCCTCACAATCACACAGTGTGAGCCGAGCACTTAAATGCTTGCACATAAGCGGCACTGTGGCTCGGTGGGTAGGGTGCCGCCCACGTAAACTGAGGGTGGCAGGTTTGAACCCCGCCCTGGCCTACTAAACAACAATGACAACTGCAACCAAAAAAAAAAAAATAGCTGGGCATGGTGGCAGGCACCTATAGTCCCAGCTACTTGGGAGGTCGAAGCAAGAGAATCGCTTAAGCCCAAGAGTCTTAAGCCCAAGGTTGCTGTGAGCTGTGACGCCACAGCACTCTACCAAGGGTGACATAGTGAAACTATCTCAAAAAAAAAAGAGCTCCCACGAAGTCAGATTTGCACAATGACTGCCACCTTGCACCAAGGACCGCTAATGGTCCAGCTGGACATTAAGAAGAAGCACACTGCCCACACGGTGAACCCCAGTACCCCCACAGACCCCACAGATCCTCCACATCAGGTGTGGCATAGGCAGCGTCCCCCTCCCCAGTAGCAGTCTCCCCATCAGCTAGGAATCGTGCAGTTTCGTGTGTAAGCTCCGCTAGCTTGCTCCTCCTCTGGGGTCGTGGACCTCCTGTTAGAGGGCTTGCTGCAGGCCGGGTGGGGCTCGGGTCACCAGCAGTCTGCGTCTCCCTGTCTCTGCTTTGACTTCCTTTGCTGACTCCTAGTCAGGCAGACTGCGGGCCTGTGCAGGCAAGTGTGCCACTGTCACCTCTGGTCCTCTGTTCCCCCCAACATCCCAGAAACATGGGGGCCAGGATTATAACAACCAGTCCAACTGAAGCCACATACCCACTCCTGAGACAGTAGCCTTGGAAAGGTGGTGGAATACACTGTGGATGGCTGGGGCCAAATGTCACCTTGTGGAACCCTGCCTGAAAGCCAACGATAAGGAGAAACCCAGGTGGTCTTCTCAGAGGAAGAGTGAATTCATGCTGGGAGGGAAAGATCACCAGATTTCCCTACTGGGGTTGACTGAAGGACCTGGGTCTCCAAGGACCTGCCTCATCAGCATCTCAGTATCTTCTCAGCTCTTCTGTTACCACCACCTGGTGTCAGCGTGCTACCCGCTCTCCCATGCCTGCTCCTTCTCCGGCTGTGGGCCAAGACAGTGGGAATTCATACCCCAGGTCACCAGCCAATTCATGGCCTCAGGATGTTGAACCCTGATATAATAGTTTCCTCTGGTTGCTTTAATAAATGACCTCAAGGTCAGTGGCTCAGAACTACATAATTTATTATCTTACAGTCCTGGTGGTCAGAAGTCTAAAGCGGGTCTTTAGGGCTAAAATCAGAGGCTCTAGGGGAGCATCCGTCCATTTTTAGGCACCTATAGTTCCAGCTACTCAGGAGGCTAAGGCAAGAGGATCACTTGAACCCAAGAGTTTGTTTTTTTTTTTTTTTTTTTTATGAGACGGAGCCTCAAGCTATGCCCCTGGGTAAAGTGCCATGGCATCACAGCTCACAGCAACCTCCAACTCCTGGGCTCAAGCGAGTCTCCTGCCTCTGCCTCCCAAGTAGCCGGGACTACAGGCACCCACCACAATGCCTGGCTATTTTTTGGTTGCAGCCATCATTGTTGTTTGGCGTGCCCGGGCTGGATTCGAACCTGCCTGCTCTGGTGTATGCGGCTGGCACCTCAGCTGCTTGAGCCACTGGCGTGGAGCCAATGCTCTTATTATAAATTATTTTGGGAAGATAAACCTCTGGTGGGCAGGCCAGATACTGTGTTCCTTCCTTGCCCTACAAGATCAAGTGATCCAGCTTGAGCCAACAACAGGAAGAGAGTCTGCAACGCTTTAAACTTCACAAAGAAGTTACCAGGGAGAAGGGGACGATTGCAGTGAATGATTTTCCTGACAAAATGACAGCGCCTTGACAATGGCTATGAAGGCTTGATGACCCTTAACATGTTGGGGAACAAAGAAGTCAGTAGAACAGGGTGAAAGTGTTAAAGGGGGGAATATAAGAAACACAAAGGAAAGATGACAAGGTGACAAGTTAAACACAATCCACAGAATCAGAAACGTCAGGCACCTCCTCCGCAGTACACCTACAAACACCTGCCCTTTTGTTAAGACATAAAAGGAGGCCTCTCCCGGTAACTCCTTAACTTCCCTGGTGGAGGGAAACCAGATGACTAGGCAGGGTGATGGGGCCTGGTGGGGGAGAGTTTACTGGACAGTGCCTCCGGCAAGCTGGATTTTACCGGAATCAATCTTTTATCGGTTGCCTCCAAATCCTGGTTATTCAAGTCTTCTAACTCGACCTCATCTCTCCTACTGTTCCTCTCACAAAGTCTCACAGGAATTAATGGGTTAAAATAGATATAGCAAATAATCCATGTGTGTAGTGGGGGGGTCGCTTGGATCTGAAAACTTTTAATTGGAGCCAAATTCAAAGAGATAAAGAAATTAGACATCCCCTTGTGATATTTTTTCCCTAATTCTATGGCAGCCTATCCAAGCTTTCAATCTCTAGTCATTGACCTCTGAGAACCTTGGGTGTCTTTGTCCTGGCTCTGATGGAATACCCTCCATTCTCTTTTTTTCTTTTTCTTTTCTTTCTTTTTTCTTTCTTTCTTTTTTTTTTTTTGTGGTTTTTGGCCAGGGCTGGGTTTGAACCCGCCACCTCCGGTATATGGGGCCAGCACCTTACTCCTTTGAGCCACAGGTGCTATCCCCCTCCATTCTCTCAAATAGTTTACTCATGTGCCATGGCCTTAAATTTCACCCTGAGCAAGCCTTTTATTTTAAGCATTTCTTCTTATCTAATAATAAAAAATAGTGTTATAGTGGCATTCAAAAACCGAATGTAAATGAGTTATTTACATCATTTTCTCTAATGAAGGAAATGTGACAGTTGAATAAGGATCAGGGGAAGCATTGAAAGAGAGACAGAGTCTGGAGGGGGAGACGACAATTATCTCCTTAACGAATATCATTTATATAATAATTGTTTTTCTTTTTCTGGACGTCAGAGGCCGAGAACTGAGTTAGTGATTCAGTTCACGGCACTTTATCATCACTGGTCAAAGCAAGGCCCCTCTTTTAAAAAACTTTTTTTCTATTTTATTTCCCACAGGTGGTCAGTCCTTCTAAGGTACTAAATGTGTATCTATTCGTCTGCATGTGTTCTTGTAAAAAGTGTGTATATTGTTTTTTGTGTGTTTAATTTATTTTTTAATTATTTTTGTTTTTATTAAATCGTAACTGTGTGCATTGATACATTTACGGAGTTCGGTGTACTGATTTGATATACAATGTGAGATGAGATGCTTACCTTGAATTGATTAACACATCCATCACAATTATACCATTTTCTCAATAGTTTTGCAATGGACCATCGCATCGTGCACATTAGGTGAGGCCCCCACCAATACCCTCCCTCCTCCTCCGCCTCTCCCATCTCTGTATATTTAATTTATACAAATAATACCCTGTTATATATTTCCATCTATTTTTAAGTGTTCTTTTGCTTAGGGCTATACTTTAAGATCCATCCATGTTGCCATGTGCACATCTGGTCTCTTGCTTCCAACCGCCAGGCCCTGTCTTACACTTACACTCACACCCCATCCCAAATGATGCTGAGCCAGTATCCATACCCATGGCCCTCAGGGAACTGGGTGAGAATCCCTTGTGACTCACTGCCTATGAATAGAGTAGGATTTCTGGTTCAAAGGTGAAATTATATTTAAAACATTCTCATTTTTTAACCACTTTTTATTATATGCGAGGTTGTCATTATTATTACCATATTTCACAGACTAAATGGAAGCATTAAGCCAGACGGCCTCAGTCATTCCCTGAATGCAGACTAGACCCCAGGCCTGAATTTTTCTCCTCTGACTACGGTGTTCTTCTCTGTTCTTTTTACCACGTCACTTAGCCTACTCTGAAATCGAAAAGGGTTGGGGTTAGACCCAGTGCATTACATTTCCTGGGGGCTCACACTCCCTCCTTCGCGAATATTGTGTACATAGTGACTCAGAGCTAAGCTAACGAAGTGGGGCATACAAGTTTCCTGTTGACTGACAATAATGCTGGTGGCCTCATTTAATTGTTTTTGGTTTTCTGGTAAACTAGCAATAGTACCCCCACATTAAAATCAAGGACAAAAGAATGCCTGCAATGTGCTGGAGCAGGTCACCGAGGTGAATCTCTAAGAATACTGGCTCCTGAAGGTCCATTCAAGCAAGGGCAATACAGCTTTTAATTGGTGCCCTTTGTATATCAGACACACAGACGATGATGGGCCTGTGAAAAGGGGGGTAAGCTTAAATCTGTTGGGAAAAAGAAAATGAAATAAAGCCACTTGATGAGAGCTACCTGAGAAATATTTGATAAATACTCGGTGATAACAAATCTAAGTGCCGGAACGATCTATTTTGTAATTCACACAATCGGTGTATAGGCATCATTTGGTTTGTCTTCAATGTCATTTTGGCAAAGCTCCTGCATTCTTCTGATATTGTCACATAGCAGCCCAGTGGCCATGCTGTGAGACCTCTCTTATCAACATGACGTCCTGGGTCCTCGAGAAAGTCTGATACAGCCATTCCAGACATTCTCCTGCAGACATTTCTGTCTTTTACAAGGGCTTTGAATTGTGACACTATATCAAAGAATCTGCTTTTAAGGGAGAATGCGTCTTATTATTCCGGGTGGGAACTGCCTTCATCAGGAGCAGTGACTGATCTCAACTTGGGGAGAAGGAGAGAAAAATTTGTCTTAGAGTCTCCTGGGCATGTTGGGGGTGGTGGCGGAGGTTTCAAACACCAAAAGCCTTTCCTTAAGAGCTGCTGGTCCCCTCCTCCAGTGGTTTTCAATACATCTATGCCGCACTTCATCCTATTAGTTTTAGGACAATTCCCCCATGAGTTTTTGGAAAATCAGCCCTTATCGACAATGGCAGTGTCACCAGTTACTTAAGCAAATGTCTTTACAAACCCTATTTAAAACAAACAAAGAAAAGACTAGGAAAGTGGGTTGACTGATATCCCAGATTAGAATTTTAGGAAAAAAAAATTCTCTTAGGTTTCCTCAATAGCCATGATATTTTTATTTTTCAAAAAGTAGCACAGTAGATTAGTCTACTGAAAAAGCAGTGATCTAATTTTAGGCCAGAAGCCTGGGTTGTAGTTGCCATCTCTGCTGCAAACAGTCTCGGGTGTTTGGGGATGTGATGATGTCTCTGGGCGTTAAGTAGATAAAGGCCAAGATCTTGCCCAGCTCAAAAATCATTAAGCTATTACACTTAGGAATGGGACCTTAGCATATTATGCCCTTGTTTGTCCTCTTTTTCTAATTTGTTGGATCAAGAACACGAAATTCTGTTTCCTTTCATCTTGATACTTTTTTCCATGTTTTATTATTCTCTAGAACAAAGCTAGTAATACAGATGGCGTTTCTGTTGGAAGAAGCAAGTTGGACCACAGGAATTTATTTCTAATTCCCTTCGTTGGAAGACCTAGAAAGACAACAGGATTCCCTTGGAAAGGACTCTTACAGTAGTTTTTATACTGTAGCAGCATCGGAATCACACAGATTACTGGGTCCCACCCCCAGAGCTGGTGATCTGAGAGATCTGGGGTAGGGTCTGAGAATTGGTATTTCGAGCAAGTTCTCGAGTGATGCTGATGCTGCTGATACTAGGTGGAGAACCACCCTCACAGGACCTCTTCTCCTTCTCCAGAGGTGGACATCCGAATCTCTCCCTGTCACCCTCGTCCCCAGGTTACAGCCTTGGAGATGATGCCATACCTTCCTATTTCTGATTCCAGAAGACTCTTTTCCAGTCTTCTGGAGTTTCCTGCAGACTTGCAAGGAACGACTCAATAATTACCACACACAAAAGAAAACATCAACACAGAAAATGCAGAGGAGGGCATGTAAGAGCCAAACTAACTCCATTTTGTCAGAGACTCCATTTTAAAGCCTGGTGGTTTTTCTAAGTTACATTCCAGGAGTGCTGAGTAATGTAAGCAATGCCTCATGACCTTGCACAACATCTGCCCACGTATGGTGATGACAACCCCCAGACCAATCAGCCTAGAACAAATACTGCCCAGAGCGATATGGACCCACCTCAAACCAATCGGTATTGAACAAGTACCTCTGCACAGTCAGAGACCTTATCAGTGTACTGCACCCCCTAGCCCTCCCTTCTTTCTTTCTGTACCCCTTAAATTCCCCCTCCATTTTAGAGTTGGGGCTTCTCTGCTCCCCTGCTGCGTCAGGGTCAGAGAGAGCTCAAGTTTGAGCTTGCAAATAAACTTTGCCTCTTGCTTTTTGCATCGGATACGGTCATGGAGTGATTTGTGGGGGATCTCCGTGATTCGGGCATAACACACAAACTCTCATACAGTCGCTCTCTCCCTCCCTCTTCTTATGGCTTAAAACCATAGACAGTCCAGCTCACGTGATCTGCCTACAACAATACAAAGGCTGATGCACTGGATGGCGCATTGTGTCTGTAGTAGAATCCGATAGAGAAAGATCATAAATCAGAGTCCAGTGTGTATTAAAGTGTCTCTTTTTCTCTTTGCAGTAACTGATGCGTGTATTTAGTGAGCATTATCTGTTTGCCATGAAATGTGCTGCTAACTTTACATGCTCAAAATCCTATCAGATATGTATTATTTTTATCCCCATTTTATAGATCCCGCCCCCCCTCCCCATTTTGGGAAACCAAAACATAGAGAGGCAAAAAAACTTGCCTGAGGTTGTTAAAAAAGAAGCAGTGGAAGAGGGATTTGCTGCAGTAAACTACTTCCAACCAGGAGATACTGAAAAAGCACAAAACGCCCTTTTTACTGTTTACATTGGGTAAAAGGGGTCTGTCAGGGATAACGCGTGAATAAATAGGATAATAGACCTATTGAGTGTCACAGAGATATGTTGTGGCTACAGGATATTACCCTGAAATATTTTCGATTTTAGTATCCTTTTACACAACAAAGCAAATGCAACGTTCTATCTGTTATTTCACTCTCTTTGCATTTCGGTTCCTTAAAGAATTATTTTTATGTTTTTGTCTTTGCAATGGTTGTACATTCCTTTTTCCTGCAGACCTGTAAGGAATGACTCAAATTTTTTTTTTTCTTTTTGAGACAGAGTCTCAAGCTGTTGCCCTGGGTAGAGTGCTGTGACATCACAGCTCACAGTGACCTCCAACTCCTGGGTTCAAGCGATTCTCCTGTCTCCACCTCCCTAGTAGCTGGGACCACAGGTGCCTGCCAGAACGCTGGGCTATTTTTTGGTTGCAGCTGTCATTGTTGTTTGGTGGGCCTGGGCTAGATTTGAACCTGCCAGTATGTGGCTGGCGCCTTAGCTGCTTGAGCTACAGGTGCCAAGACAAACTCAAAATTATTTTAATGTGTAAATGTTCAGGCAGATGTCCTGGTGTCTTTTGAGATTAATGGAAAAATAGCTACCTCAGGCCTTGACCTCCAGCTCTGGCTCTGCTACTGTTCACTGCGGTGCAGTCATCGTGGGCTGTATTTATATCTGATGGGGTTGGGCTCAATCAGAGGTGCTCAAAGTTTTCTCCACTACTGTACAGAGTGGATAGTTTTCACATTCACAAACCCAAATTTGGGTGTAACCCATAAATCTTTTGCAGGGATGCAAAACAAACTATCCTTGTCCATTTTTTTTCTCATTGCGACATCTGTAATAATTAACAGAATGTTGGCTATCCTAATGACTGTGCCATCGATAAGATAGACCGGGGTTATGTGCAATTCACAGCAAGCTGGTTCTAACTCTGCCTCTTTATTCTAGTCCAGAAAACACTTCAGAATGCAGATGAGTAAGCATGATGCTATTGTCAGGGGAATTACCTGGAATCCAGTCTATTTTTAAAAAACAAATCATTTATGAGTGTCAGTACATTGTTATTAGTAATGAATAATTGGCAACAGCACTCACACCCCAACACCATTCAGTGGTTGAGAATCACGGGCTTACATGATTTTCAGATCCCTATCCACACAAACATCCCATTGATGGACTTCTATCCAATAGACCTTGACCTTAGTCTTTCTGGAGTCGCTGCTATGAAGATGAGTTACACTGTGCAGTTACTTCTAAGCTTCTGTCCAGTTTGCTCATCTGAAAAAAGAATGCAGCAGTCATTCTTTGGAAGAACTTAACAACAGCCCCGTAGAGAAGACAAAATTGCAATACTCCATCATTTCTTCTGCAGAATCCCCAGAGGCACGAGGAATGCTAGGCAGGCTTATGCAGACTGTTGTCATCTGGAGCAAAGGGGGCCTCAGCCCTGGGGTGAGCAGACTATAGAGTCCACTGACTGGTAGGTGCCTGAATTCTTCCCATGGGGGCATCTTTCAGGGTAAATTGTCTATTTTCATTTTTGCATTCACCATTTCTCTTTTGTTTGTTTATTTCCTTTGGGATTATTAAAAGCCTGCCTGGGGACTTTTTAGAAAATATTTGTAGTCTCCATAAGGACAATGCAATATTTGTGTTACATTTCCTTTTTGGACATTTTAATCACTTAGTATTTATCCTATTTATGCTGGCACAAAGGCTTCAAAAACAGGATATTCACCTTAAGTTCTCTTTTAGCCATAATGTGGCAGATCACAAGCAAACTTTCTAATTTTTTTTGTATGGAAGTCTTGGAATTTCCACAGCTTAGGTTCCGAGCCAACAAAAATATACAGAGCTAGAAATCAGGGAATTTTCGAATTTACTCGATCTACATCCCATTCGCTTTTTTGGAGACGTATTTGCTTAACAGGGCAATTAAGTTGAAGTCTGATTTGGAAATGGAAAGTTCGTTTTTTGTAAACTCGGAGGAAAAAGATGGCAAAAATAGTTTGCATCTGATGATACTATATCCCAGGAAAGGGTGATGCTTAAGTTAAATACAAGGCTTTCCTGTACAACCGCCGGTACAGGAAGACCCAAAAAGGTCTGGGGTTGAGCTGAATGGAGGCTGTTTTGATAGAAGGCAGTTTGCTACAGTGGAAAGAACACTCACGTGGAATCAGGAAATTTAACTTCTGGGCCTAGTTTTCCTATTACCTGTGTGCCCTTGAGCAGGTCAATTAACCTCCCTGACCCTCAGCTTCCTCTTCCTAATGGATATATTTTTTTAAAAAACACCTGTCCTGGCTTGGCGCCTGTGGCTCAATTGGCTAAGGTGCCAGCCACGTACACCTAAGGTGGCGGGTTCGAATCCCCAGCCTGGGCCCGCCAAACAACAATGATGGCTGCAACCAAAAAATGGCTGGGTGTTGTGGCCGGCGCCTGTGGTCCCAGCTACTTGGGAGGCGGAGGCAGGAGACTCGCTTGAGCTCAGGAGTTGGAGGTTGCTATGAGCTGTGATGCCATGGTTCTCTACCCAGGGGGATAGCTTGAGGCTCCATCTCAAAAAAAAACCAAAAAACAAAAAAACAAAACACCTGTCCTATCTACTTCCTAGGATTCTTAGGAGGCTCACATAAAATAAAATATCTTAAAGAATTTTTAAAATTATAAAGCATATTACTACTGTGAGACGTCTTTGTAACATCTTTCTATACTTCAATTAGTCCTTGAATGCCTAATGTTTCCTAAGGCGACCAGATTTTAACATTGGTAAAGCGGGACACCATTGATGAGGGGTGGGGGGATGGGAGGGGCGTTGGTGTTCTTAATTAAAATTTGGTCTATATGGAGCAACAAAAATTTTCATAGAACTCAAAAATAGTATTGCGATATATATTTTTTAAATTTCAACGTAAGTACAATTTACAAATATAATACATTAGAAAGAATTATGTATAGGGCGGAGCCTGTGGCTCAAAGGAGTAGGGCTCCGGTCTACCTGGGTGACCTTGCCAGAGTAGGGAGTTTACATTAGCCTTTTCATTTCCAAATGAAGTTACATTAATCTCTTCATTCCCAAATGGAGTTACATCAACCTTTTCAGCAGCCGAAATCCCTCCCCATTGTCCCTCGTTCCCTAGCTTGTCCTGCATTCTCTGCATTCTTTCCAAAAATCAGGACTTTTTAAAAATGCTGCGGGACACCGGACAAATTGTTAAAAATTGGGACTGTCCCGCCAAAAGCAGGACGTCTGGTCACCTTAATGTTTCCATCCCATAGGATGGTAGGATTGATTGGGGTGTTTTTCCTTGCTGAGGCATGACGTTTATATTGTTAGTATTTGTTTACACCCTAATAAGTCTATCTAGCTCTTTGGAGCATGCTCAGAAAGTATTAATGTTTCTGCCATAATATATAAGAGGAGCCTACTGAGTTTATGTTATTCCTGTGAAGACAATCTTTGTTCTGCTATTACTCAAAGCCCACTGATTTCCTGAAGAGACCACCCCTCCACTGCCCTTCTTACCACTGTGAACTCCCCATGCAGCTTGACCCAGAGATGGTGGTTATTAGCTCTGCTCCGAGACCTTCCTCTAACAGACCATTGGGAATAATCCTATCTTTCCTTACATCCCTCTTGAAAAGTCCAAACGTCTGGCGTCAGGGTTATAATAATGGTCTCTGCACACTCCTTATTCTAAGCCAATTATGGATTTCCCAAGGATTTCATTATGTCCTCTGGAATTTAATATTGGTCATTTGCAAAATCCCTGGTTTTGTGTACCTGTATTAAGGCTGTTCTTCATTTTTAAAAATTTATTTATTTATTTTTTTTATAAGCCTCAAACTCTTGGGCTTAATTAATTGTCTTGCCTCAGCCTCCCAAGCAGCTAGTACCACAGGTACCCACCACAACACCCGGCTATTTTTTGTTGCAGTTGTCATTATTGTTTAGCTGGCCCAGGCTGGGTTCGAACCTGCCAGCCTTGGGGTATGTGGCTCGTGCTGTAACCACTATACAACGGGCGCTGAGATGTTTTCTTCATTTTTTATTCAGAATCCTGGCTTGGTTTGTTTTTCTTGGTCCATGTGATCAACATAGACTGTTTTTGTTTGTTTGGTGGCTTTT
The DNA here is from genome assembly GCA_963574575.1 of Galagoides demidoff. Lineage (NCBI taxonomy): Eukaryota > Metazoa > Chordata > Mammalia > Primates > Galagidae > Galagoides > Galagoides demidoff. The sequence goes on from CAUYQV010119105.1 coordinate 12,337, forward strand.
CTTTGGTTTTTACAGGTTTTGGCTGGGGCCGGGTTTGAACCTGCCACCTCTGGTATATGGGACTGGCGCCCTACTCCTTTGAGCCACAGGCACCGCCCCCTGACACTTCGCTAAGGCCTTATCAGATGGTGACCTCATATGTTCCAGAGCCTGGAGGTTGGATCAGAGAGCCTTCTTCTCACTGCCACTTCCAAAACCTTTCTCCTGTCCACCTTCTCTCAAAGCCCATCTTCTTACCCTCTTCACACCCTCAATGACTCTTCTTCATTCTTTAATAATTTTGGCATCTGCTTCATTCTCTTTGTCTCCACTAGGTTTATCTTTATTCTTAGTAGCTTGAACACCCTCCAGGACCTGACTTCTGAGTTCCTTGAATGCTCCACTAGTAACACGCAGTAGTTGTGGCCTCAACCCAACTACAATCCCAGCTTAGCAGCTCCTCGACTCCGTCTTATTTTCCCGATACATGATTTTTAAGACTCACCTTCATCTCCCATGACTTCCCTTCCTCTTCTGTCCTCACTTTGGTTAATCCAAAATTACATTGTGCTGAACTTGCACTCCCATAAATAAACCTGACCGGAGTAAAACCAGGAAGTCTTCAGGTGTGCGACTTCTTAAGATGTTTGTTTCACACCAACCATATTCTGTCTTTCAGAACACTAACAGCCACCCCTCTGCCTTTCTTTTAATAAACTGGGAGAAGCTGGTTCTGAAAGAAACTAATCCTACTCTTTTAAACTATTTTGTACTTCCCCCCGGTGTTTGCCTTGCTTCCTTCTCTTTTCTAACTTACTGTCCCTCGGCTAATTCACATTTCTTTGTTCAGTTCCACTGGGATGTCAGTTCCATGAAAACACGGATATTGTTTGCTTTGTCACCACTGTACTCCTGGGCACCCAGCACAATGGTTTGCACATAGGAGACACCGAGTAAACAGTCATTTTGTCACCAATCTCAACAGAGAGGGAAAATAGAGGTGTCCAGTTCCAGGGGCTTAACTAGAAATATTGGAATATGCAAATTAAACTTAAGAGCCTAGAGCCTGGAGCCAATAGCAGAAAGGTTGTCTAAAGCATAGACGAGCGACACCAATGACCTAAGAGACATGAGCTGGGATTTCCATGGAGTTTGTATAAAGAATATGTCTTCATAAGAGGACCTGTGTTAGTTTGCCTGGGGTTATCATCACGGGATCTACACACATCAATTTGTTCATAGTTCATCAGCTACTCATCATTAACCTAGAAATAATACTGGAGAAAGACAAGGACTTTAGCGGCCATCTGATGGGCCACTTTCTGCTTTGCAGGTGAGAAAATGTGAACCTTAGAAGTGAAGAATCTTACTTTACAGAATAGAGATAAGAACCCAGGTTTTCTTACTTCTATTTCTTTTTTCTTAATAGTAGCCCTCAAATGTCAAAATGCCTTAAACAGTTTAACAGGGCGGTACTGAGTGACAGTGCTTGAAAGCCTTGTGGGTTCCCAAAGAAAATCTTATGTGTAGATTATGAAAACTGGAACTTTAATGTAGCATATAAATGGTAAGTCATCACGTTTTAAAGGGAGATTCCCAAAGATGCTATGCTTTGAGGAAAAAAAATCTCTAAAAATGTCTATGCTATAGGCGAATGGAAGAAAAAATTTTTTTTTACTAGTTTATATACCAGACTCTGATCATCGTACATTATGGGATCATTCCCCAATTACATAAGCCATTTATAAATAAACATAATACACATGTTTTGTGGGATTTTCTCTCATGGTATTTGTCCCCTCTTTCTCTCTTATGTATTTCCCTGTCCCTATGGACAAGAACTCAGAGAGGAGGGATGTTTTGGTGCCCAGAAGCGCCATTACTTTCTTCTTTAAGCTCTGTAAGCTCCAACAAGGGCAAAGGAAATTCCTTTTTTTTGGAGTTACAGTCTAATTAGGCCTCTAGAGTGAATCCAGATAAGGCGTTCCCATACTGTCTACTCATTCCCTTTCTTCTTGGACATTACAACAGATTTGAAATACTCAGCATAAGTCGGCCCAGTATTTAAAATTCAAAAATGGCCTTGAAAATGGCATTAAGACGCATATAGTGGTCAAGTTGTTGTGACCTGAGTGCCGTCTCCTGGGTCATCTGATCTGTTCTATTTATACCATCAGCTCTGAATCAGATGTCAGGGCTTCTCTACAGAATGGCGTTCCTGACCGAAAGGAAGGTGCATCCCTCCAGCAAGCACTGAGGCAACCTGGCATCGTGCACCAGATGGAGAACAGGGAGAGAGGGTAGCTGGGATTAAGACCTAATTCTGGCTGTTCACTGTCCTCATGATCATGCTCAAGCAACCTAACTTCTCTGAGACTCTGCTTCTTGATCAGCACTATGAAGAAAAAACACCCCCCTTATCTCTCCCATAAGATTGCTGTGAGGCTCACAGGCCATAATCTTTAAGTGTTTGGATAACTTTTTAGGTACAGAATTGCACGAATGTGAAATGTTATTAGTAAATGAAAGAATTGTCCTCAATTAGTGCCGTAGAAGGCATGCACTTATTTATTTCATATCACTTCATAGGTACTTGGGGGTACCTGTGTTGATTCTATCTAGAGCATTCAATCAGAAGATATGTAAAAATGAGCAAGATTTCTATGCCCGAAGAAGTGAAATACGTAGAGAAAGTAAAGTCCATGCTGGAAGTAGAAAGTAGTAGAACAATTTTTTAAGAAGACCCAGAGATGGGAGACCTAGATTGCAAGATTGCATAAAGACACCTGTGTCCCCCGGAAATGCTGGACTTGAACATGACACAGAGCATGAACAATTAAATGCTGAATTCCATTAAATAAATTTACACAGGAGAAAGGAGAAATAATTTTTATATTGGCAGTCTTCTTCCTATTATTATTTTAAGCAGCAATTTAGTGTTATATTAAAATTCCGTAAATCACTTGTCCTGTGTGTGTCATTACATAACAGGGTTTCCTCTTCATAACAAGCAGCATTTTCCTCAACATTCCAGAAAGTCACAACAAATTCATGATGAAATAGACTTCTTATCAGACTGTGATCCTTCCTGTAGTCTGCGTTCCAGAAAATCTCCAACTTAGATCAGCTTGCTAAAATACATTTTATTTCCTGATTCCAGATGAATGGCTCCTCTTCTGAGTCACAAGTTGAACTGTGTGAAAGTTCTGCACTGATAACCACACGGTTAATCACTCTGATATGGGAACTGTTTCCATGTCTTCATTTATAGATCCCTAGTCCTGCTATCTACAGAGTAGTTTCTCAATTAACTTTCTACGGATTGAAGTGAATTAGGAAATTGTGGCAGATGCTGCTAATTGCCTGCCTACTCATCATCTTTTTCTCTCTTTTTCTTATGAACACAATCCTGATTTTTTTGGAGGTGGAAACAATGTATTTAGTTAAAATAGTCAATCCCCCACTATTTCAATGAGTCATGAGTGGAAGTCACTGCATGGAATTTCTTGGAGAGTTTTTTAAGAGAGGACTGATTTCACTGGCTTTGACTTCTTGCCTTTCACTTTTTCCTTGTTTTTCTGTCTGAAATACAGATGTAATGTTTGATGATGAAACAGTCATCTTAGATCACCAGGGTTAGTCACATGTAAGGATGATGAAACTAGAAATAGAATCAGTCTTGGTCCTCAATCTTTTTCTCAAGTGGTTGGTTTAGCCTTGATCTGAAGGCCCGTAGATGTCTATTTAATTAGGCTGTTGTGAAAGATTTCTGTTACATAAAGGTGTACTCATACTGTCAGATCAGAATCAGATCTCAGGGCTCATAGACATAGATCCCTGGTATCTATCTAGAGTAGATCCTTGGTATCTATCTGGAGTAAGGATTCTCACACGGAGGAGGAATTCACATGGTCCAATCTACCCAAATGGGTTTTCACTTTCTCTTCCTCATTCTGATATGCCTTTCCAAAAAAGAGAACTACTTTCTTCCTTTGATTTGGGTAAGAATTGCTGCCACAAATAATTCATAATTACTGCTAGGAATGGCATTTTTCCTCAGATGTGTCAGTCCTCTCAAGAAAAAAGTTCAGGAGACTCGTCTCTAGGGAGAACCATAATAAATCGATGACTTGGAAATTGTGAAATCTTTGGAGCTGCTACAAATTCAGTGTTATCAAACCAGCTGAAAGAGGTAAGCCTGAAGTGCCTCAGAGCTCAACTATAGCAGTATCAGAATTGCTTACAACATTGATAAGGTCAAGGAGAAGACTGGTGAAGTTAGGTTAGCACTGACTTTGATAATGGAATCCTAGCACTAGAGGCAACCTAATGGCCATCCCAATGGATATCTCATATAAGGTCAAACTTCACCTCTACCACATTGTTCCAAGATGTCATCCAAACTTTGCTTCAATACTTACAGTGACTACTAGCTGGCAAATTCACAAGATAAGCGCTAGCACATTGTTGAAAAATTTAAGAACTAGAAAGTTCTTTTCTACAATGAACTTACTGTGGTTGTATCTTATTTTTATTACTTGCTATTATGTAGCACCTTACTATATTTATTTTAAGAGGTTTCATATGATCAGTTTTGATTTGATAGTCATAATATCATGAGAATCATTTGAAATGGTACTATTATTCCTGTCTGAGCATTTGTAAACCTGCTCGTAGAGGCTACCTATACTTATGGGAAGTTTCACAATTCCTAAGGGGAGTAGCTGGACTTGAACTCAGGATTGTAGGGCGTGAGTCACCTCTTTCAAATGCTTTTATTTTGTCATTCAGTAGTGAAGTACCAAGAACCTACAGTTTACTGGTCACTATGTTAAGTGCAGAAACTCTAAAGTGAACAAACATCTTCCTGGTCTGCCTACCCACGGGCCTTACTTTAAATTTTTGGTATAATGTAGAGTAACTGAGTACATTCCTTCCTCTGGGTGCTAATAATTCAGTTATCATTTTGCTTCACTGGTGTCTCTTTTCCAGACAACACATGTCCTGTTCCTTTGACGGCTCCTGGTAGGTAGGGATTTCAGAGCTATCTACCATCCTCATTATTCTTCTCTGGACACTCTCTATTTTCTCCACCTTTCTTTTAAGAAATGGCACCATGAGTCAGACAGACACTCCTGCTCCCGGTTTGGTCTGGTGGGTGTGCACTGCTCAGAGACCCCGGCCTCAGCTGATAGAGGGTGGAGTCACTATGAATGCAACCTGAGCTCGTCACAACTATTTTGATTTTTCACAGCAGCATTGGCTTAGGTTCATTTCATGGGTAAGAAACCACCAGAGTATCTTCCTATGAGTTATGACCAAGTCAAATCTCCCCTCTCCCCTATTATACCCCAGCATTTGAGGTTTTACATTTAAATGCTGGACATCAATGCATTCCTATTAAGTTTTACTCATTTTTCAGATCATTATCATATCTTTTGTTTCCCACACCTTGATTCTGTCATCTCTACAGTTATCTATTTTTCCTACTCTTGCATTATGAATAATTAGATAATCACGTACTCTCTGTTACTGAAAAAGTTAACAGTGAGCAAGTTCGGAAACCAAACCTAGTCCCAGTAATATTCTATTCAGACATCTTAATCTCAATCTGTTAATCTTTTACTTGCGATTCTATTCACTCATTCATTCCAAGAATTTTAATAAATGCCTTATTTTGGCTAGAAGCTGAGATGATAAAAATGAAGCCTATGAGTTAAAAAATTAGGAGAGATAGACAGGTTAACAAGTAACTGCAGCCTGACAGGCGCTATGTGAGTATGCTCTAGTCATAGTGAGGCCACAGGGGAAGGCACGATCAACATACCGGGCAGGAACAGAAGGCCCCCGAGGGCATCTGACACAAAGATATAATGTGGGACTTGATCAAATACTTGCGAAGCCTGCTATGACTTAAATCAATAGAGTAGGCTTTCTCCAATGTTCCAAGCTTGGAATCATGTCCAGACTCAGAACTGAAGTAACTTATCATGACTTGGTCCTGGTGATCCCATTTTGGATCCTTTGTCGTTTATCTTTGAGTCTCAGGGAAACCTATCACAACTTCTTAATGCCCCATTCATCTATTCCAAAGTGAAGTGGCAAACTTACATGGAGCTGATAATCTTCTTCCATGATACACTGTACATGAACTCTAGGTTATTATTTACCAGCAATTTGCCTGAATCTACTTTTCTGATCCCTGGATATTTGATAGGTAAAGTCACACATATCACCACAACCCTAGAATAACTTCTCCCACTCCTCTGTCTCTGGTCCTTTATTTAATTTAATTTATTTATTTAGACAGATTCTTACTTTGTTGCCCTCAGTAGAGTGCTACAATGTCATAGCTCACAGCAACCTCAAACTTTTGGGCTCAAGCGATCCTCTTGCCTCAGCCTCCTAAGTAGCTGGGACTACAGGCACCTGCCACAACACCTGGCTACTTTTAGAGATGGAGTCTCTCTCTAGCTCAGGCTGATCTTGAACTCCTGAGCTCAGGCGGTCCACCTACCTTGGCCTCCTAGAGTGTCTTTGCCCTTTAGTACAAGCCATATCAGTATCGGATATGCCTCTAGTCATGCAGGGACAGCTCTACATAGATTCCAAACCTCAGTTACGGTTGGCCTGTGTCACCTACGAAATTGTACTTATTGTAAACATCCCTGTGAATCTGTGAGATTTGGAAATTCCTTGTAATATTTAACATTTTTCTCATGCAGCATTTACATATTATTGCTAGTATTTCAGAAGTTTCCTTTCCAAAATTATACTATTGCACTTTTTTGTGTCCACTAAGTGCAAAACCATGCATTAGATATTGTAGAAGTAGATATAATGAACAAGAACTGGTCCTGGCCATGAAAGGAACTGAAGATCCAATAGAGGTAGGCATGCCTGTGTATAAGGAAGTGGCTATTCCGGTTTCTTTTTGATGGGCAAGCATTTTTGCAAGGACGTAGGCTGTATGTGTGCAAGGTCAAACCAGTCAGTTAATTGAACTTAAAAAAAAAAAAGCCATTTCACTGGGGGAAATAAAAACATAAAATTGGTTATCATCCCTACCCCTATAAAAATAATATATTATTTTTCATGTTTTAATGGGGCTTACGGTTAAATCCCAGAGCCCTCAAGATTTGCCACGTCAGATAGATTTCATATATTTACATTTAAGTCTGCAAAAGACTTCCAATTACCTAGCCATTTGACCAAAGGGTTGATAGCTTTTTAGCTTTTTCTTTGTTTCTTTTTTTTTCGGCAGTTTTTGGCCAGGGTCAGGTTTGAACCCGCCGCCTCCATATATGGGGATGGTGCCCTACTCCTTTGAGCCACAGGTGCCATCCAAGGGTTGATAGCTTTTCTGAAACAAAGGAAAAAAACTATTTCCCTTGTTTTGGCAGCAATATTTAACGACATTCCTTGACTTTCTTTCCATTAAAAAAAAAATTCAAAAACTTGGTGTTTGTTGTCACAGAACTATTTTTGCAAATTAAAAAATGTAAAACTAAGAAATTATGCTATTTGCCTTTGAAAAAATGACTCTTCGAAAGAGAAGATCTTTTCTTTTTTCTTGTAAAGTTTAATCTCTGTTTTAGAATTGTCAATATGTTTTCCTAGGAGAAAATATTAATAAATTCACATGGCATGGTGGTTATTCTTCCAGTTGCAAACCTGAAGTTTTTGATTTACTATTTCCTCCTCCCCTACCTCCGATAGATTCTGAAAGCTTCATTCTGTAATAAACAAGGTCTGGTATTTTTCTAGTAAAGATATCCTTTTGGAGCTGAAGGTTAGGAAATGCCTGTATTTTATAGTCGTGGAAGTTCCTTATTTTTCCAGGACAGAGAAAGTCGTTTTCAGCACTGAGGGCGGGTGAAGGGTTAATACTGGACTTGGCTGGATGTCAGTTAAACTTTTTTCCCTGGCTCTGCCCCGGGTTTCCCCTTGAAGGGATTTCCCTCCGCCTCTGCAGCAAGACCCTTTATAACAAGCAGACTTTCTATTCACTCCTCACTGGTTTTAGAGGCTGAAGGCTCTTCCCAAGCACTTTCAGGTGGAGCAGAATTCAGAGTTTTTGAACCATTACTTTCTCATCACTGCAGCAACTTCCAAATGCCCGGGAAGATGGACCTGATCTTTGGAGCCTGGAATGTGCTTTGGACACTGCTCGCAGCTTGTAAGTTCCTCTCCTTGATCCGATAAACGCTAACATTCCATTTTAGTCCTGGTTTTGTCTTCAGCCAGTTTTGCTACGCTGGTGAACAAAGCTCTAGAATCTTAAACAGTGGGGAAAATTAATTTAACCCGGCTTTTAGTCTGCTGTTGAGTTTTGCTTTATGCCATTATACTCTCACAGTTAGAGCTGCAAATGGATAGTTTCTGATACTTTTCTTCCAAAGTCAAATGAGCAGCGCGGACTCTAGCTCTGGTCGGTCTATCTCGTTAGTTTCCTATACTTGATAATGAGGTCAAACTCAGCAAATAACAATACAGACATCAAAGTCAGTACTGAGAATTCTCCCGGGTGAAGATGATTCCAGCACCTTCTCTGGCAGGGACCTCAGCGCTTTGGGGCTGCTTTGTAGTTAGTCTGAAGCAGTTTAGGGAAGAGATCAGACAGATCCTAGTTTGGACATTACCCCAGAACGGAGAAGATAGACTACCAAGTGGTAAGTTCGCTCTCCTTTTTTTTTTTTTACTTTTGCAGCTCAAGCTTTTAAAATCGAGACCACTCCGGAATTCAGAACTCTGGCTCAGATCGGGGACTCAGTCTCATTGACTTGCAGCACCACGGGCTGTGAGGCTCCGTCTTTCTCTTGGAGAACCCAGATAGACAGCCCGCTGAATGGGAAGGTGAGGAGTGAGGGGACCAAGTCCACGCTGACCATGGATCCTGTTAGTTTCGCGAACGAACACTCTTACCTGTGCACCGCCACGTGCGAACCCAGTGGGAAACTGGAGAGAGAAATCCAGGTGGAGATCTACTGTGAGTGCTTTCGAGAACCTTTGGTTCTCTCTCACTTTTGCTTGAAAATGGTTTGGAAAAAATGGTATGTAAGGAAAAGTTTCTTAAAGGATATTCATGTGCAGATTTTTAGCTGTGAGGCCGCGCAGCACCAAGAAAGCTAGAGACAGCTGGGGGTGGCACTAGATCAGGAATCCAACTCTTGGCTTCTATTTCCACCTCTACCACAAAAACGAGGACCACGCATAAGACTTCCCCTCTCCGGGCTTCGGTTTCCTTACCTATAAAATGAAAATCTCGAAGGTTCTTTTCATTTAATTTTTTTTTAAAGTTCTGTTTATCATAGCCTGACAGATTCACTTGCATGGGCTCCTAAATGATTCATGAATCCCAACCTTCCCGAATAGTCTGTTCATCTGTTCTTATGCAATTTGGTGGTGGAAATCAGTTTAAGAATTAAACAGAAGATCCATCATAACTTTTGTATAATGGTCTTTTCCGTAGACACAACAAAAAATTTGGAAATATTTTGCTTTGCTTGGTGCTGATGAACTCAGGAATTCGTGGAGGGGGAGGTCGTGCCTTAGAGCCTTGGTGCTCAGAGATATTTGTGTAAGAAATTAGTTTTGCCTGGTGAAGGTGGGTGAATCCTCCTAATTGACCAGCTACCAAAATGCATCCCACTCGTTGGCAGATCAGCAAATGTAGCAAGAGAAGTAAAAAGCTAACTGATCATTTGTCTTTGGTTATTGACGGCCTCTTTCTAAAAAACTTTGCTCATTTATGTTCCTTTTTTTTCAGAAGACCTTATTTTATTATAAAGATGCTGGTTCCTTTCTACTATATTAGAACTTTGCTCAGGAGCCTTAACTGATTCTTCAGCAAACCCTGTATGTTGCTAAAGCTTCCCAAGAAAAGATGCTTGTCCGGCTGCTTTCAATTACTCTGGCTGTGCGTGCAGTTTATGCTGGTGCCGCCTCCTGAGCTCCTTGAAAGGTCCCCTTATGTAAATACAGGGAAAAGTAGCACGTTCTTATATTACCTGACGCCAGACTGTGTTGATTAGGCACTTTTCTTACAAACTATGAGGGACAGAAATGACTGGAGGAGAAATGAAAACTGCCATGTTTCTCACAGAGCCAAGCCTTTCCAGTTCCTTTGTCTTTTGCCCTCAAGTACCAAAAAGTTGAAGACTTAGAGAAATAAAGATCCATCTGGCTCTCATTATCTTGCCTCGGGTTTTTCTCCCAGAGTGACTGTTTCTCATCATGCTTAACAGTTCGGTTCCACATTCGATTGTGATATTCTTTAAAGTTGAGACCTTTGTAAGATTCTTTTTACTACACAGTCTTGAATCCACCAGTGTGTTGCCATCATGACAGTCTGTGATAAAAAAAAGGTAACCCTTGCCACGGAGCCAATGGCCGACTGAAATAGTGTGTTTTCTTGCACTGTAAGTTAGGCACTTTAGAAAACAGACCTTCCTTCCAGAATATACAGATTGTATAGGTGTGTCTTTCTGGTGGAAAAATTCCTGTCAGAGGCATCATGATCAGAAGCCAATTATTTAAAATCTGTCTTTTCACTTCTAAGAGTATCTTGCTCTGTAACTGTTCTTTGCAATGACATGCTGAGCCTTCTAGTTGTTATTATAAAAATGGGAATATATCTGCCCTGACTAAAATAACAGAATGTGATCTAACATACTGGGGTAGCAAACACAGAGTAATATAAATACTGAGTTTAAATCAAATCTTTACCTTTTACTAGCTCTGTGACCTCACACAAGTTAGACAAGCATACCAAGTCCAAGTTTTCATCTCTTAGGGTTATCATGAGGATAAAATAAAACCATCCTATGAAGTAGGTGGCATAGTGAAACAGTGACGTGGCATAGTGACAGGCACATGTTAGTTTCAATAAACATTAGGTTTATTTCTTCCTTCTTTTACTCCAATAACATGTAATCTTCCATCTATACAGAAGAATCCTCTAAAATATAGTTGATTCAAATTCTGGCTCCTTGAACCCATGTAAAATCATACAAGGCTATTTAAGTAATTCTGTGGTCCTAAGACCGTATTAATGAAAACATGAGATTTGATTTGCATTGTATTATACTGAGGAAGAAGTGAGCAAACGCCCATTATATATTTATTCGCTTGGCCTCTGCAGCTTTTCCTAAGGATCCGGAGATTCATTTCAGCGGCCCTCTGGAGGCTGGAAAGTCAACCACGGTCAAGTGTTTGGTCCCAGATGTATACCCGTTTGACAGGCTGGAGATAGATTTACTGAAGGGAGGCCATCTCCTGAAGAGTCAGGACTTCCTGGGGGATGTGGACAAGAAGTCCCTGGAAACCAAGAGTTTGGAAGTAACCTTCACTCCTGTCATCGAGGATACTGGAACAGCTCTTGTTTGTCAAGCCAGATTATACGTTGATTCTGTCCCCAAAGTAAGGGAGACTATGAGAAAACTGCAAGTCTACAGTGAGTACTCGTGGGATGCAGGCTGGTCTCTACGGGAATTCAGTCTGGGACATAGCAATACAATACAGCAGTGAACTTAGCAACGAAGTCAACAAGAAACTTGTTTGTTTTTTTCATTCCCTTTTTATTCATGGAGAGCATAATATTTGCCAATAGCATACATTGTTTGGTGAAAAGAACACTGTATTTGAATTGAGAAGGCTTGAGTTTAATTTCTGGCTCCATTAACTGTGTGAGCTTGTGTCACTTAATTTGTCTATTGTCCTGTCTATCAAAGGGGAATAATACCATCTGATTAGGTAGGAGAAAAATCGGTCAAATGATACATTTTTAAAATCTTGTTTCGTAAATTCTTATAATAAGCCTTGAAATGTTAGCTGCCCAGGGATAGAAATTTTAAAAAGTGAGCAGTTATTCTCTGTGTGTTTATATGTGTTTATGTGTGTGTGCACCAACACACCCAACACACACATGCACCAGATGAAGGAAAGGTGATGGGGTTTGATCACCTCCCTTCTCCCTGACAAGACCCGGAGACGGAGGCAGCCTTGTAGTCCCAGAAGTTTGTATGAGTGGCTCTGTTTGCCTCTCTAGACTAAAATGCTGTGTTCTTCTCTGGGCACCACAATTCAAAGGGAGTATTGCCAACTGTATAGCATATTTAGCCAAAATAGAAGAAGACAGAAAGGAATTTAATAATATTTTGAGAATAATAGTCAAGATTGGGACTATTTTTCCTAGAGACCACAAACCCTGGGAAAGAGGACTCTATTAAGTATTTGAATGACAGTTGTGTGAAAGAGTGATTTATATTATTTTGTAATGTAGATGGCTAACGTATGTATGACCAGTACGTTTAAGCTAGTTATAGAGAGGAAGATTTTAACTCAATAGGGAAGCTGTGCTAAGAATGAGAGCTGCCTAAAAATCAAACCGACTGTTTTGTAAGGCAGTGGGCTGACCGTCTCAGTAAACGTTGAGGCTGACTTGAGTGACCACATGGTGAGGATGCTTAGATGGGACTCCTACCCTGAGATGGGAGTTGGAGCCACATGGGGCTTCTTAATTTCTAAGTATCTGTGACCATCTGAAAGCACAAAATATCAAAACAGGTAAATCAATGAGAGTAGTCAGAAACCAGATTCACTGCTTTTAATAACTCAGCAATTCTTCATAGTAGTTTGGCAGAGTAGGTTCATCCTATTTGCAGAAGCCCATGCCATGCACGCAGTCGGTGAGAGAAATATAACACACCAGCCCTGTTGCAATAGCTAACATCATGTCCTTCCTTTTCAGTCTCACCCAAGAATACAGATATCTCTGTGAATCCCTCCACAACGCTGCAGGAAGGTGGCTCTGTGACAATGACTTGTTCCAGTGAGGGTGAACCAGCTCCACACATTTCCTGGAAGAAGAAATTAGATGATGGAAAGCTACAGCTCCTTTCTGGGAATGCAACTCTCACCTTAATTGCTATGAGGATGGAAGATTCTGGAATTTATGTGTGTGAAGGAGTTAATGTGATCGGGAAAGACAGAAAAGAAGTGGAATTAATTGTTCAAGGTGAGTAAACTGTGACGATGGAGGGATAAAGACGTTGTCACTGGAATTTGAGCAACAGGGACACCGTTTCCCTGCTGGAATTGCTTCTCTCAGGTTCTGGGACAACACTTCTGATTGTCGTGCCCTTTAGTACAAATATGTACACATCCTACTCACACCTCCTGGAGTCTTCCCCCCAGGGTTTCCTGGCCCTGCTTGTGCGATTCTCTTCTACCTCCCAGCATTTCTTCCCTGTCTTATCCTTTGGCTTTCTCTCTTCCTCCCGGATATTGGATATTGACTTTTCAGGTCTCCACATGTGCCCCTCTTCTCACTCCACACTCCTAAGAATTGGACGACAATAAAGCTGACTACTCCCAAATTCATGTTTTCATCCCATGTCACCAAATCCTGTCAGTTCTACCTCACAAAGATCCCTGGAACATGAACTATCCTTCAATCCCCCCCGATTGCCTTTGTTTATCACCTCGCACTTGGACTTGTGCACCGTGCTCTGAAGTAGCAGCATTAACTGAACCCCAGCCGTGTTTCTGCACTTCCTCTACGCCATCTGTCATCCTCCAGAGTTAACATAAGAGTAAACATTCTCTATCTATTTTACGGGTGAGAGAATGGAGTCTCACAGAGATTAGTAAGAGTGCTACTTGCGGATAGCACACCTAGTATTTGCCAGGAATCCTACGTTCTTCTTTATATATATAATCTCAATAATCTTCACCACTGGTGCAGCACAGTCCATAATTTGCCTACTTCAAAAAGCTCTTTAGTTGCGTTTTCTGTTATTTTAATACAGGCTGGTTTTAATCTAAATCATATACCTTTTCATTACAGCTAATTGACTTTATTATTTCTTTTTTGAATTGATATTATTTTTAATTGGCAAATCAGGATTGTGTACGTTTTAGCGCACCATGTGGTGTTTGATATAAGTATACAACGTGGGATGATTAAATCAAGCCAGTTAACATGTCCATCACCTTGTTGATCATTTTTTGTGATGAGACATCTGAAATATGCTATTTTAGCTATTTTATTTTTATTAATTGATAGCTGTATACATTAATGCAAACATGGGGTACATTGTACTATTTTCATACACAATTTGAAAAAAGTATTTTAGCTATTTTAAAACATATGTTATTATTAACTGTAGCTGCCATGCTGTGCAATAGGTATCTAAAACTTGTTTCTCCTATCTAACTGAAACTGTGCAACTTCTGACTCCCATCTCCTTGTTC
>CAUYQV010119106.1:0-16316 GCA_963574575.1 Galagoides demidoff
CGGGCAACTGGACGAGTGGAATGATTGTGACCTAAGACAGGCACTTCTTGAAGAACAAGGAGGTAGCCAAAGACGGGCAACCCAATCTCACTCATCCCGACCTAAAACAGAGGCTTCTTTAGAAAATAAAAAGGGAGGAGAGTCTAGAACTTATTTTTTGTTGTTGTTATTGTTTGAAGAATTTTATTACTGCATCAATCTCATTGCTTATTATTGGCCTATTCAGGAGTTCTGTTTCTAAATGACTGACTCTTGGGATATTGTGTGTTTCCAGAAATTCCATTCCCTCTATATTTTCAAGTTTATGTGCATCGAGATGAGTGCAGGTTCCCTTGTCTCCTTAGATTAGTTTACCAATTTCCCTCCATGCCCTGAGAAATAATGTTTGAGTTCTGGAGTATGAGAACTGGCCTGTAGGCTGGGCCCAGGTCCCCAAAGATCAATTTGTGACCATACCAGGGAGAAGCTTGCTTGTCATGTGTTGCCTATGTGGCGTTTAAGCTGCTTTGGGATGTTCCCTGCTCTGATGGAGCAGCTAGGTGAGCAGCATTAGGGCAGGGCAGTGAGCAGGGAGCTTACTGTCCAAGTATCACTTAGTCCTCTGCAAGTCTTTCCTCTTTAAGAGGAACAGTTTGAGCTCCATGGTCTATGGAAGCTCTAGTATAGTGGGTGTACCAATGGAGGGGTAGAAGAAGCCCAGAGAACCCTGTCTCAAATGTTTTTCTTGATAGCCATAGGTGGGGCAGGGGCAGGGGTAAGGGCAAGGGGGGAATGGAAGAAAGCTAGCATTCTGATCACCCTGTAACTTCATCCAGAAGGCAGCCCACATGGACTATTCAAGCTCTGGGGTCACACAGATCCCCTGGGATCCACCAATCCCATGTGACTCCTGTGGTCTGGGCTAGAGTTGGGAA
This sequence comes from Galagoides demidoff, assembly GCA_963574575.1. Classification (NCBI taxonomy): domain Eukaryota; kingdom Metazoa; phylum Chordata; class Mammalia; order Primates; family Galagidae; genus Galagoides; species Galagoides demidoff. The sequence continues at coordinate 915 of CAUYQV010119106.1, forward strand.
ATGTTTGTGTGGGAATGAGCAAGATGAAAACTGAGGGGCTGAAGCTTTGTGGTGAGGCAAAGGTGCACTGTGGGTGGAAAAGCAACATGGCACCTGCCAACTTGGCTCAGGTCTGTGGTGATAGGTAATACCCCATGGGGACTGGCAGCCTGGTTCTTTGTCCTCAAGAAGCTCACAGTTCACTGGCAACAACAGTTTGGGGGCTCATGAGGGTACAAAGGATCTTCAGCATCCCAGAAGCCTGCTGACTTTTAGAGATTTGGGGTGGGAAAGAAAGAAATCAATCCACTTACCCTTTTTGCTGGACTATAAGCCTCTTGGAAGTTGACTTCTGCTGACATCTAGGTCTTTCTTGTTCTGTTTTGTAACTTTTACTCATAGAACCTATTGTAGGTTCTGGCACTTTCCCCTTAGAATTATACTCAATCTATGATTGTTTGCTTGCTTTTCTTTTTTTATCTAAATCTTTTTCTTCTTTCTGAGGTGATTTGGCAGCTGGTGTCTCTGGTCAACCAACTTCCCCAGCACCCAAAGTTCTTAAATTATTTCAGTATCAACTCTAAAGTCTGAAGTCTAAAGTACTATCTAAATATTATCTAAATCAGATATAAATGGGACTTGAGTTATCATTTATCCCAAGACAAGATTCCCCTCTAGCTATCAACTTTTGATATCAGCTAATTATGTATTTTCAAAATATGATGATAGGATAGGCACAGTGTAGATATTCTCATTCAAAAGGGAGAAATCAAAAGAAATGAAAGGATGAAAGTGATAATGAGTCTATAGCAAGTTCAAAACCTAGCACAAGGCAAATACCATTAGATCTTAAGGCTCAATAATAATTCTCTTTGGTTTGATGCTCTGCCTTCTAGATCCACTGTGAGGCCTGTCCCACTTCAGGACTCAGTAGGGAAGCAGTTCTGCTTCCATGGCTTTTCTGCGTGAAGCTGTGCCAACAACTCTTTGTTGGGGAGGGATTGTACCCCAAAGTCTCTACCAGGTGGGATTTGTAACCCCAAGGTTCAGGCTGGCCCTGATCTCAAGGTTCCAGATGGCTATTATCTGTTCTGTTGAAAGTCAAGTGATGGCTCCTTCCTCCTTTGAAACTTGGGAGCCAGCCCTGAAAATCTCTGAATTGTCTACAGGGTTATTCTTCCCTTGTTGTGAAGAACAGAGCTATGTACAGCCAAATAGCTACATAAGAATTCCGAAACTTTTCTTCATTTCAACCCAGTAGGGTTTCTACTGGGATGACTAATTAGGTCTGTTAACATATTAATCCCCTATCAAATGGTTGTTCGGTCACACCTTTAGTGTTCTTTCCAAAACAAGCTTTCTTATTCTATGTAATATACACGCGTGTGTAATAAGGAATTGAGTCATGTGATTATGGACCTGAGAAGTCCATGATCTGAAGTTGGCAAGCTGAAGATTCCAAATTGCTTGTGATATAATTGCAGCTCTAATCTGAATCTAAAGGCAGGAGAAGACCTATGTCCCATCTCAAAGGCAGGGAGAGACTGTGATCCAGTCAAGTTGGCACTTAAAATTAACCATCACAATAAATGATGGAGCTTGGATACAAAATTCAAAGCCTGTGATTTAATTAATGGGCTCTACTGGTTCTGCATGTGGCTTCCATTCATGAGGCACTTACTATACTTACTATGTGCCAGGCAATTATAGATACATTCTCTTGTAAGTTATCTAACAACTCTATGAGGATTTAAAGAGCTATGTAACTTCCTCGCTGTGTGATTGCCTAGTTAATATACCTGAGCCATACTTAACCTCGTCTGTAAACTAAATATATAATATTTGTTCCACCTCTGTCCAACAGTTATTGCAAAGATTTCATGAGAGAATTTATATGAAAATAATTTTTAAACCATAAAGAATGATGTAATGGTATGCATCTCAAGTATGGGAACTTTATTTACTACATTAAATGAGAAATCCTTAGAAGAAAGAGGTGGATGCCAGTTCAGCCAGTATCCCCTGTGCTCCAGATACTATCTTCAGCACTTACTAGAGTGATCTGCTCAAGGTCTCTTGGTCCATCTGGGGTAACTACAATTATGATATAATTGGTGTGTTGGCTCCAGATGAATAAAAGGGCATTTTATAAGACATTCCCTATCCCAGAGGTGAGTACTGACCGTAAGGCTATCCAGCATTGGTGCTGAATTTAATAGTGGAATTTATTTCTTGCCAGATCTTCCTGCCTGGATTTTTACACTAGTCTCATTGCCTTTTGTTGAGCTGTTATAGTCCTGCCTTATAATATACTTTTCTAGTATAATAGATGATATTCAGATTTCTTTAGCTCTTTTAGAGTAAGAAAGAGAGAGAATATTTTTTATATTCATTTGTTGATTTACCTTTCAGGCAAATGGAGATAGAAGTAAGATGTTTTGTTTGAAATCATGGTTTGACCAATGCTCATCCTGTGGGTACCCAAAGCCCACATATGTTTTCTTGGGGACACAGTCTCTTCCAAAGCCAGGATCAGCCCACCAGTTTTTAATTTGTTGGTGTGTAGTTTATGGGTAGGAAGAAAGTCTCCTGCCCTTTCTCCCAGATAATGAAACAGGATGCCCCAAGGCACCAGTCAGGAACAAGGAGACATTGGATTACTTTCCCTCTTCTGCCCCTGGCTCTTACTGTCTCCTCAGATGGGAAAGGTTCATTATATTTCGTCTGACCGAATGAAGTTTGAAAGACTGTAGGCTGCAGTTTCTAAGTAAGAATGTATTCAAGATAATGAGGAACAGACTTCTAGCAGAGAAATGAAGCTATTTGTAGCTGGCCTCTGAGGCTTTTGCCAGGCAAACTCAAGGCTGAGCTAATCACAGCCAGTTTTTAAAAGTACTCAGGTAAAAATTTAAGAGAACAGAATGATTATTTTAGCAAAAAAGCAATGTTTAGACTATAGGTAAATGATTTCATGGGTTTATGTGGGTTAATGCGAAGCTATTAACCAATAACATGAATGCAAGTGCCTGTTATAGAGTTATTTTGCTAAGCTACAGAAAATTCATGAGTTTCCTAGAGGGACAATGAATGCTTATTTTATTGATACTAAAAAAATCATATTTAAGATTCCCTTATAGGTTGTGTGTGCATATGTGTGTGCTAATATTGTTTATTCTTTCATCCCAAATTACAGAAAAGTCAAAAGCTCAGGTGAAATATAGTTTGCATCAGTCCTGATCTGTTTTTCAGGTATCTTATTCTTTTGAATGGATAAGAGAAGATGGCAATAATAATAATAATAATGGAAAGATAATATTTATAATATTCATATAGGAATTTATAAAGTTCACTCACAAAATGGATCTGTTTTGACTTCTAAAACGCTTACGAGAGGGTTTTTGACCTGTGAGTCAGAATAAGCATTGTTTTTGTGATTTCTTATGATAAATCAGCCATGTACCACTATAAGATGGTTAAGGGAAAGTCAATATTTTTCTTATCATAGCCACATTAAGAAACTCAAAGTGAAATATTTTTAAATTAATGAAGTGAGTAGGAGTTCACTGTTAGAACATAACAGGCGTGTGGAAAAATACCACCTTAGTCAGCAGCACACATTGTATGAAAAAGTTATTTAATACTTAAAGCTATGTAAAAAGCCTAAAGACAGCCTAAGTATTAGGTGTTGCTCAGTACACATCCATCTTCCTCCTTACCTGGCACGTCTGTGTCATCAGTGTTGAGCACTGTGCTGAGTCATCTTGAGGATACCAATGTGTTTGGGATATGCAACCGCCCTCTTGTGTATCATGGGTGATCTAACTGGAAAGGCAGAAAGAGCCTGGCTCTTTCTGAATCCATCATGGTGGCCTGGTATCCACTGTGGGTGCTTCCTCTTATATCCATTGAGTGAAAAAGGTCTCAGGTACCTCTGCTATCCAAAGCCTCTCTCTTACCCTTAATTCTCTTCTGTCCCAGGCAATCCTGGCATCTCTAGTTGTAAGGTGGAAGCCATTTCCAAGTTTTAAATGCTGGTTAAGCATAGTTAATAAATACAGTACCATTTGTAGTATATATTTCAAATACATTAACTTTAAAGAGAATTTTGTGGGCAGTTTTGAGGATTTATCTGTAATTTCTAATACAGGGTCTATGGGAAAATGTGTGCTGAGAAATCACTCAAACCAACAAAGTCTTGGAACATGTACTGGGGCTGTGTGAGTATGATTGACTGCTAAATTGTGTAGTAGATTTGGAAGGGCTGGGACCATTCAGAAAAAGGAGTTGCACAGGAGCTCTCTGAGTCTGGGAACTGGTAGGTGGCATGAGACCATCAGTCATCAATCTCTTGATAGCATCAAAATCTGACTTGAGTTCCCCAGATATTATCTTATGAGATGAGGGTGACCTGGGTCTTATATCTCAGGCAGGGCGACTGTACTGGGGCTAACTAGATACTGCCTCTGTCTTCCTTCATTACTCCAAATATGTGCCTCTAAGAACTTTATTCTTCCTTGAAAACAAGAGGAAGAATTTACACATATTTCAACCAACTGTCCCATAACCAACAAGACTTGTTGGGTTAGCGACCCTGTGAGGCGCAATGCAATGCAGAGTAACCCAGGACAAGCTACTTTGGCTGGAATCATCCACACCCTCCCCAGGTGATTCAGAGGCCCCTCTTACCAGTGTCATGTTCAGAGAAGGAGTGGGAAAGACACCTGATTGTAAAGAAAAAAATAGCTCCACTGGGGTGTTTGAACCTCAAATGGGTCCCAAATTTATCTGCTTTAAACTGGAAGAGACTGTGGTTTTAAAAAATTCTTAGAAAAAATTTAAATTAACAAGTTGATTGATATCTCTGAATCATCAGAATTAGGAGACTGAGAACAATCGAGCACTAGAAAAATTAAAGAAATCTGTCCTTTCTCCACTCCAAACATTTGTGTTATAATGACTAAAATTTAACTCTACTATATATAATTTATGTTAATCTCTCCTTACATTTCTCCTGGAGTTTCCTTTTCTGGTTCAGAATTAACTTTCCATATTGACAGGCCCACATTTTCTCTTCCTATTGTCAGATTACATATCAGGTGGGTTAGAGCAGAAACAGGTAGTTTCCAACAAAGCACATAGACTGTATTCCAGTGGCCCAGCAGTCTCCATGGGTGTTGACCCAGCTGGTACTTGGGGCCTTTGGTCCGGTGTTGGTTACTGTGGGATTATCTGTGCTTTGCAAGGTTCATTCAATCACATCTCTGTAGGTGCTGAGAAAGAAACAATGGATAAGGGATAAGACCCTGGTGGAGGAATTTTTTAAATAGCTTTTTGTTCTATTTGAGTTTTGAATTTAATAGGAAGACAAAAACATAAATAATGCAACAGAATTTTTAAATTACTGTAATAAGGTGGTGCTAACAAAAAATAAGTCATGGGTTCAGTTGTTTTGTGCATTCATAAACTTCCTTCTGTCTCTGATTAGATAGATGTCTTGAAATTGCCTGATGCTGGTGACAACAGTAGATGAGGAGGTCATAGACTGAAATGTCTACAGAGGCAACTCACACAATAAATAACATGGGCTGATATTGATCAGGACAAGTTGGGTAAATAATCCCAGTGTTGCCAGATTTTTCTAAGTTTTCAAGAGAAGCTAAAAATGTGTTATTTTTAAAAAAGCAGGAACATTAATACAAAATCACTATGAAGGACAAGGCACACCTAGTAGCATATCTGGCCGACTGTTCACTGTTTGTAACTGATAATATAAATGGAGTGGCCCAACGCAAATCCGCACATTGCTCATACAACTGGGACACCACCTCTCTGGTTTATATTGAGGTCTATCTCTGGGGCTTACTGAGTAGGGTTTCTCTTTTATATTTTATAGCTGGGGACCCTGTCACTTGCTGAAGATTACTGATTGATATTCTTTCAACAAGTCCCTACTTGCCGCTCTCTTCCCTCTGTCTGTCCTCAGACTTCCCTCTCTGTGGACTCTCTCCCCCTCCTCCCTTCCGCCTGGTCCATGAGGATTAAGCACCATCCCATCTGTTCCTGTTGTGTTTATCTCTTGTTTCTCATACTCCACTATGCATTGTGGTTCATATTTCTCTCCCTCTCTTTTTAGCACTGAATGTGACTTAGAGTCCAAATCTAAGATGTACAGGGTGTGCATCTCCCATTATCTTCTCTCTGTTCTCATTAATTAAACTGGAAGAGTTGTAGTCTAGAGAACTTTGAGGTCCTCTGACCTGATTTCTTCTCTGTGCATTTTCTTTCTACACTTACGTATGTCTACTTAGAAAAATCTAGTCAAATGTATTCTGCCAATAATCCCTAGCAAATTCATTTGTTTGTAGTTTTAATTTGTTTTTTTTTTTTTTTGCCTTTTAAACCATGGGTCTACTTGTCAGTGACAGATTGTATTATTAGTTTTATTATGACTAAATTGTTTAGTTAAAACTCATCTTTTTATTCTGTGTATTATGTGATATGCATCTAGAATTCTCATAAATGATTTTGCTTCTCATTAGTTTGGGGCTTTCCCCCCATGTCTATATTAGTGCTTAAATTTACCAATTTTCTTTCCATTTGAAGGAAAGAATTCATACTAAATGCTTAAAAATTGAACCTAGTTCATAATTATGCCAAATGTATCAACTGTGATAGTTTTTTTCTTATCTTTTCAGTGGCTTCTGAGAATTTCCCATGGATTTTTAGGCAGCGCTGCAAATTAGGGTAAAATGATGAAATGTAAAAGCACAGAGAAAGCCCTGTAGGCCTGCCTGGGCCAACCGTCCTACCCTGTGCCTGCTGAGGACAGACTTTCTCTTCTCCCATGTTTTCTGGGTCATCTGATTGTGGCCTCTGGGGATCTTTTGTGTGATTACACGACTAAAAGGAGATGGTCTCGGCCAGGGAACCACATGAATGGACCAACATACTATCTGAGGGGTAGTGTTCATTGTGTACAAGTCTAAAATGTTTCCTTTCATTTAGATCAAGTGGAACATATAATTTCAGATGAAACTGGCTGTGGCTATCAAAGTTACAGTCGAAGTTCAGAATAAAAATAAATAGACATCACAGAATACTTCCCCCAAGAAGTATCAGGGAGCACCTAATATTTGACTTGTTCTACTTTAAACCTCTTGGTTTTGCTGTTTTGGTTAACTTCTGTATGAAGGATGTTAGCTTCTCAGAATAGACCATATCTTTTCTGTAGGGGACACCAAGAGCCAGACGACCTCTGAGCAAGATGATCTGCAGCTGAGGGGTGGACCTAGGGCCAATCATCCACAGGTGCTCCTTGTGGAAGAAGAGCCTCATCCTTCAGCATGTAGTCATTTGTTAATTACTCCCTTCACCTGTGTTGTACTGTCTCAATAAAAGGCTAGTGCGGAGGTTGCTCAGGGCTACCCTGCAAAGAAGGGCTAGCGTGCCTCCTACAAGCTTGTGCTTCTAATCCTCGTCATGCCTGGTTCCTTCTTGTGGGGATTGGGACCAGGGCCATAGGGGCCCGATGGGTCGCAACAGATTTCATTTGTAGAAAAATGTATAGATATCTCAAATGACAGAGGTAGTATTGCTAGTATTACTGACTATCATTTATTTCTCCTGCTTTTCCTTCTAAAAAAGAATTATAGGCTAGGCATGGCAGTTCACTCCCATAACACTAGCACTCTGGTAGGCCAAGGTGGGTGGATTGCTTGGCTCAGGAGCTCGAGACCCACCTGAGCAAGAATGAGACCCTGTCTGTATTAAAAATAGAAAAATTAGCTGGGCATAGTGGAGCATGCTGTAGTCCCAGCTGCTCAGGAGACTGAGGGAAGAGGAACACTTGAACACAAAACTTTGAGGCTTCTATGAGCTTTGATCCATGGCATTGTAGCCTGGAGCAACAGAGTGAGATGCTGTCTCAAAAATAAACAAACAAATAAATAAAAATGTTTAAAAAAGAATTGTAATATATGTTTTCTAAAATAGGCTTGGTAAATCACAAGTAAATATGGTATTAAAAACATCTCAGCATCACCAAATCCTGACACAAAGTTACACATGCATCTCAAATTCACTGACTATTCACTAATTCAGTTATTTCTGAGGTTAAGCCCCAAATATCATTTCCTATAACAGGGATTCATTGGTTCAAGTTTCTCTGCTCTATATTCCCCTTGGATCCCTAATGTCATCTATTATAACATTTACAACACTATTTTAAAAACTTCTTTTAGTCCCTGAATCCCAAGGTAAACTGAAATTTCTAAGAACAGGAACTATGTGTGTTTTGTTCACTATGATATTCTTAGTACTTGGTACAACTGATATGTGCCTTCAACAAGTATGTTATTGAACATTATTGAAGGAATGAACAAATAAATATGCTTCATTTGCACATATATATGTAAGATTCCTGATACTAAGTTATTAGCCTATGTATGGTATCACTCTAAATGGCATTGCATCTACATTTTTACAAACTTAGGCTTGTGTGTGTATACATGTACCTGCTATGGCATATATTAAATTTAAGATAGCATCAATTATATTATAAACTATTATCTTATGTACCACTACGAGAAAACAATGCTGCCAATTACAGTGTTTTTATATAGAAACATCTCAGGTAGGGTAATAATTCATTTTACAATTTATTAAAATCAATGCTTTTCAGTTGAGTTAGAAAATGTTCTAAGTGGAATACATTAAAACCAAATATAGAAACTGGTAAGTAATGAGATAATTAAAAAAGTTGAAGCTTATATAATTTTGAACTTCCATTGTGTTTCTATTACCAATTAAAGAATATGTTAAAATGATTTTTCTTGCCAACAAGATTTAGAAAAGTTATAACACATCATTTCCATTCTCTCCTTGAAAATAGGCAAGAATAATACAGTTAGCATTTCAAGCATATCCATTTTGTTCCTTCATGATGAAAACATTGATCTTTCTGAGATCCAAGATCATTTTATCCTTTAACTGTGTATTGTTGACATATTCTCTTTTGTTTCCTGGTCTTCCCCAGAAGAATGCAAAGTGGTGCTAAATATTTTTCTCTAATTATGTTCACAAAACTCTGAAAGAAGGAATTTGGTTTAGGAGAAGAAAATAGAATGTCTAGAATAAATGTATTTTGTGTTAAAATAAATCACATTAGTAAAAGTGAGCAGTCTTTAATTGATTGGTAGCTAAAATGCCTTGAGTGGCCATTGGCTAGGGTGACCAGATTTTTAACATTTGTAACGGGGGACAACATGGTGGAGGGGTGGGTGGGGAGTGGGTGGGGAGGAGACAGGGCGGGGTGGGGCGGGGCCTGACAGGGTGGGGAGGAGACAGTGGGTGGGGAGGAGACAGGGCGGGGCCGGGCGCGGCCTGACAACAATGTAAACTTTGATAAGCAGTTCTCGATAATCATTTCTCAACAATTATTTGTAATTATTACAGTTTAACATTATAAAATTAACAAAAATAATATAAAACTCATATTGTGGTGAAATAGCCACATGGCAGCCGAAAACCGTATATTCCCTTCCTGTTCTCCTGCCCGTTAGTCCATTCGTTCCAAAAATCGGGACTTTTTAAAAATGCTGCAGGACGTGGGACAAATTGTTCAAAAGCAGGACGTCTGGTCACCCTACCATTGGCGAGATTATGGAATTGGCAGGAGAGACACAAAAAGCTGAAAGTGGACAAGAGGAAGTGGGAGAGGGAGAAGTAAGAGGCAAAAGAAAGAGAAGGAGAATGAGACAATGAAGCCATTAAGCTGGCGTCTTTTATCTTCCCTACACGACGATGATCCAGGGCAGCAAACACGTAACATAATGCATCACTGAGACGTTTACAGTATTGTACAAGAATGTATTGGCATGAAATAGTGTTTTGGCCATCACAACTGAGTTCTTCCTGCTCTTATCTCTTCTTATAAAGCTTCTTATTGATCAGTCTCATGATTTGATGTAGTTACTCATTCTCATAGAGGTTTTTTCTCCATTTGTATCCCAGGTTTTCTTACTACCTTGTGGGTAACTTAATAATTCCATCTGGAGGTGTATGTAGGCACCTCAGACTTACCACATCAGATGTCATATTTCTACTCTTCCCCCCACCAGCTTGCTCTTCCCACCATCTTGCTGTTGCAGGAAAAGGCAGCCCCAGGCTTAGGTGAAAATGCTGAGTCATCCTTGACTCCTTTTGCTCATCCCACTTCCAGTCCAAGAGTAGATCTTGATACCTCTGTATTCAAAATATATTCACAACCTGACAATTTCTCACCATCTCCACTGACACCACCCAAGTCTAAGCTTACCCAGCTCATGCAGTGGCCCCAACAGGTCTCTCTGTTTTCATACTTGCTTCCATTTACCCTGCTCTCAAATCCCAAGTCAGACTGTGTCCCTCCTTTGCTCAGTAGCAGCTTCCAGTGGCTCCATCTCACTGACAGTGACTCACAACACCCATGTGGCCTGGGCCCCATTACCTCTCCCATCTTTTCTCTTTACTGACTGTTCACCTTCCACTGGCTCCAGAGCTGCTTTCTGAAGAAACCAGGCTGTTCCAGCCGCAAGCTCTTGCTGATTTCTTGGCTTGGTGAACTCTTCACCCAGACGTTCTCAGACTCTTTTTTGTACGTCTTTCATGTCTCTGAGGTATTCTCTGCCTCTTCTCTGTAATTCTTGCTATGCCACTTAGTATTCTCTATTCCCCTTTCCTGCTATCATATAGAGTTGAATTATTTATTTTGTTTATGTCTGTCTCCCCCCAACTAGAATACCAATTTAACAAGGACAAGGATTTTGTCTACGTTGTTCACATTGTGTCCCCTATACATAGCAATGCTGGACACACTGTGGGCATTCAATAAATATTTGTGCCATTATTGCTACCTCCTCTGTGCTAGCCACCAAGCACTGAGACTGGTGGGATGGGAAGAGAGTTTTCAGAGCAGAAGGAAGTATTTTATAGAGCATCTAACATTTGAGCCAAGCAGGAATTTTTTAGGAGGAAAGTCAATGCACTCCAGTCAGAGGAAATCATGCTTCTAACGGCACGAACTTTAAAAAAACAACTCCAGCTTAGAATGCAGTTCACTCCTTCATTCATTCATTTATTCATAGCATCTACTGTGTTTCAGCCCCTAGTTTAGGCATTGAGGGAAAAGGAATGAAGAACATCAGAGTCTCTACTCTTAAGAAACTTTTGAGCAGCAGTTAAACAAGTAAAAAAAAAAAAATTTCCATTATGTGATAAGTTCTATGGGAGAAATAAGCACTATGACACAATGGCCACAGGCAGGGAGGGTATAAGAGGCAGTCAAAGAAAGTATCTTTGTGGCAATGACCTCTGACCTAACACCTGCAGGAAGGTGCCAGCCACACCAATGTCCGGTGAGAGTGTGGTCTGGGCAGGAGGCATCTGCATGGGGCCAGTGTAACTACAGTACTGGGAGTCCTGAGGGGTAAGATGAAGTTATATAGGTAAACAGAGCCAGATCTTGGGGGTGGGGGATTACAGGCCACATGTAGTAGACTGTGTTGTGCCAGGCAGATCCAACTCCCAGCCCACTGTGCTTGCAAATGGAGTGTTCCTTCCCCACCTGCAAAGAGTGTGGGCAGTGCCCGCTTGAAGCCCCTCTGGCTATGGCCCTTGGCTGAAGAAAGCCTAGTGATCCAGGGTCACGTTGTGTTCCCAAGGGCAGCCCACGTGGAATGGGGGACAATGAGGTCAAAGCCTCCTCCCCTTTGCTTCGGTTAGGGATGATTCATCATGGTCAAACCCATTCTGTCAGTGGAGGATTTCGCTGTGACTGTGTCACAGCCCAATTTCTCTGTGCCCAGTCCCACCCCCTTCACATATTCCACAGGATTTGATCCCGAGAGCACTTCCCCAATGAACTTCCTCTATCCTAAAACCTGCATTTCAGGATCTGCAGCTCCATGGTTTATGTTTTAAGTACAAACTAAATCCACATAAAGCTTTCATGCAGAAGGGTGGTGTCTGATTTACAGTTAGGAGGACTCTGGTTCCTGATCGGAGAATGGATTGTAAGCGGACAATAGTGGAAGCCCTCCTATAACTTTCAAAAATCATGGTGTGTTCAAGGGAGGATGTGCTTACTATCATTTGAGCTATCTCTCAGGGTACTGGGAGCTAAGATGGATATGCTGGCTGGCTGGATTTGCAGAGCTAGAACTAATGATGGAAAAAAGACTATTCAATGTAGAAGACGGCAGGGCTGTGGCTGTCTTCCTTATGTGGACTGCACTCTAAGACTAAATAGTTGGATGTTGGGAGATGTGCTAATATAGAACTACAGTGTTTTAATGTTATTTCTCTCCTGGGTCTAGAGAGAAAACCATGACAGTGGTTGAAAGTGTGGACTAATTATCAGACATGAAAGGAGGCAGGTCCCAGGGAAGGAAGTAGGACCCTCTACAGAAAGTCTTAGACCAAGGAATGGGTGGGCTTCCTCGGCGGAGTTCACAATGGAAAGAGTCATAGCCAGCCCAAGGCAGCCTAGCCCCCCTTCCCTCCCCTCCTCTGAAACCCGAGGGAATGGAAGTCCTGCCCATGTGTTCCACAGAGGTCAGCATCCCAGGCAGAGAATGAGGTAGCGAGGGTGGGAAGTGGCTCTGGAGAGGCACGTGTAGATAGCCGCATGCAGATCAAAGCTCCTCTGTGTTGAAATCCATGTTTCTAGAACTTTAATTTGCATGAAATTTCCCGAGGATTTGGTTAAAATGCAGATTATGTCTCTAGAGGACTAGGATGGGACCTGAGATTCTGCATTGCTATTGAACTCCCAGTTGAACGCGGGAGGTGAATGGACCACATTTCGATCAGCAAGGTTACCATTCCTTTCTGTTCTCTCAGTCTCTTAAATGAAGTCTTATCAAAAGTTCCAGCCTGGTCCCAGCTGTGTAAATGAGGCATCTCTTGTACCCCAGATGCACGAGAAGGAAGTGCATTCCTCACTTCCCTTTCCTCTCCAACCAAGAGCAATATGGAATAGCAGCAGTCACCAGAGGCAGGTCAGCAGTTCTAGAAGAGTAAATGGCACCTGGCAGTTGGCCTAACTGGCCTGTGGACGGAGTGCAGATTGATGGCCTGGCCCACAGACACAGAGATTAACAGACTCAGGAAAGCACGTGAAATACCACCTTTGACGATTCCCAGGAAGAGGGCTGAGCCCCTGGGTTATTTGATAAATGGACTCTTGAAGTTGTTGTAAATAATAGGAGAATGACCTTCCTTATTTATGTTTACAGGCAGGAGAAACCTGGACTTACGGGGAATGAACTAAGTTGATAGCGCAGGCTCCAAACCCGTTGCCGAACACCTTTGTGCCCAGCTCTGGATCTGCTTCATTGTGAACAGCTGCCTGTCACAGTTGTTAGTATTTAATCCATGATGGTTGAGAACAGAGAGTCCTACCCTGGGCAGGCCGTCTGTAGTTGAGTCCTGTGTCTTGTGAATTGACAAAGCGTAGAACCATGTTTCTGAACGCTTGTGGGCTGTCTCAGCTGTTGCTACATGGCGTTCCTGGAAATGTCATTGAAAGCAGAAGAATGGGAAAGAACGAGTCAGTTTTTCATCTCCTGCCATGGGACAGCCAGAACTTACCTTCTTTTTCCACCCACTGGTGTTCCTGAGTCGGTAAGGCAAAATGTTGACAAGTTGACTGTCAGACCAATGAATCAGCAGGGAAACTGTTGAATGAACAAATCAATGAAGTGAAAGGTGAAATATGGGCTTTGTCAGCACCGTCAAGGCAGCAGATGGATGAAATTTGAGAGAGGACAGCAGTGAGAACTGCCTGCTCATTTTTCTTTTTCTTAGTATTAATAATTGAGAGTAGCTTAAAAACTTCAAGTTTCTTCTCTACAAGACCCACATAAAAAGGAGAGTACTTTTTACTTTCTCAACTGTGGAAACAATGGTTTTAATCAAAGTATTTGGAATAAATTCTTGTAGATCCTAAGCCACTGGTAGTGATGAGTGTGAGGGTATCAGAGAAAGTAGGAATTGGCTGATTATGGACAAAGAATTCTACACTAAAGATAGAAATTCAAACGTTACTACTAATAGCAAATGCTTACACAGCACCTGCTAAGTGTTGGGCAATCTTCTGACGGTTTTATATGAGGAAGCCTGGGGTCAAAGCCACAGAGCTAGGAGCTTTGAAGGTGCAAAAACCAATAGTTTAGTGACTCTGTCCCCAACCTTTGCTCTGCACAAAGGGGCAGTGGAGGTGGGGTGGGATGGGGTGGATGTAAAGGGGTGGGGGAGACTTGATCTGTAGTATTTTTTTTCCTGCATCTTCTGGCAATTTTACCAAATACAGAATAGATTTTTAAAAAGTGAGTTTATGAAGCCCACTTTCAGTAAAGGTAAATTAAAACAGGAAGCAGGGAGAGGTTTCTATTTCTTTTGTGAAGTTTGGTGACTAACTCTTTTGAGTCTTGCACTGAACTGCCTGACATGGTCTGATATGAATTCCCTCTACTCTACAACGGCCTCCTTCTTTACCTGCCTCCCACCCAGTGTCTTCAAGCACAGCTGAAATCAAGGAATGAACATATTGAAACACCTAAACCTGGGCATTAAGAATAACCGTACCCTTTGCCAACTTCTAAGTAAACCACTCTTGTTACAACCTTAGCAGGTTCACTGCCCACTGCTCAAGAGGGAGAGACAGCAGGGGTTACAGCAGAGAAAGAGTTTAATACTATGGGTGCCATGTAAGGACATGGGAGAAGGGTCTCAAATCCATCTCCCTGAGAAAGTATTCTTAAGGATATAGTTTGGCAGGCAAAGGTGTAGGCATTAGGACCTGCTAATTGGCTAGGTTCAGGGTAGAACCACAAGAGTGCAGAAATTGTCTTCTTTGCCAAGCCTGTTCTTGGATGGAGGTCATAATACTAGTTGAGTATGTTCTTGGTATGGGCCACTGGGTGGGTCAGTGGATGCACTGGAATGCAGGGCCTGGAGGGTATCTCAAAAACTAGCCTTAGGTTTCACAGGTTGATATTATCTATAGGAGCAATAAAGCAAGCTAAGAGGTTTGGTGTCTGTAGCTCAGCGGCTAGGGTGCCTGCCATATACACTGAGGCTGGTGGGTTTGAATCCAGCCTGGGCCTGCCAAAACAACAATGACAAGTACAACTAAAAAGTAGCTGGGCATTGTGGTGGGTGCCTGGAGTCCTAGCTACTTGGGAGGCTGAGGCAAGAGAATTGCTTAAGCCCAAGAGTTTGAGGTTGCTGTCAGCTGTGACACCATGGCACTCTACCCAGGGCAACAAAGTGAGTCTCTGTCTCAAAAAAAAAAAAAAAAAGAAAGAAAGCTAAGAATCTTTATGACCATCAACTCCTGAGTAGTAAGCAAGCTAGGGAACAATGGCTGGTTATGTGTATAAT
>CAUYQV010119109.1:0-58293 GCA_963574575.1 Galagoides demidoff
ACTTGGGAGGCGGAGGCAGGAGACTCGCTTGAGCCCAGGAGTTGGAGGTTGCTATGAGCTGTGATGCCATGGCACTCTACCCAGGGGGATAGCTTGAGGCTCTGTCTCAAAAAAAAAAAAAAAAATATATATATATATATATGGTCATACAATTAAGAACTGAGCTGCAAGGAGAACTCAGAAGCAGTGACTTCAAAATCCATTATTCCACGAAGTTCACAGATGTTCTTAAATGTTTAAGTTGCCTTAGGGAAATTACACAGCATATAGGAAAGTTTTCAAGTAGAGGAAATAGATGAGAAAAAAAAGGAAAATGTGACTCTCCCAGCCAGACTGCTTGTCCAATGTCTCCACAATAGTTTCTTTCAGGAAAGTCTACTTATTAATCAGTAATTGACTCTAAAAAAATAGAAGAAGTTATGAAGTGAAAAACCTGATCATAGCATGCTGGGCTGAAATTCCATCTCCCCAATTCAGAATATACTATTATTTTATTCTCTCAGGCTTGTAAGCTGTGGTTGCTATTCATTCCGTCATAAGCATTTATTGAATGACTTCTGTGTAGCAGAAATAGATGTAGATATTAGGAGCATAATGTAAATAAAAACATCAAAACTTATGATTTGTCCCTAATAAAATAAATAATATATATTATTTGTTTTGTGCTAATCATTGTACTAAGAGCTTTATCATGTATCATTAATTCTCCATGAAAAAAGAGACTTAGAGAGATGAAGAAACTTTCCCAAAGAGACCTCATTGGATAGTCAGGATCAAGAGGTCTCATACTGGAACCTTGTATGTGTGTGTGTATATATATACACACACACACACATACACATTTTTTTTAATCACTAAGCTATACGGTTCCCTTGCCTGGCAAGAGATTGAACAATGCAGCGGTGTGTAGAGTGGGAGGGAACAGAGATATGGGGAAATTCAAAAGGGATAAGGTCAGAATTTATAGGAAAGAGTTGAGGAGGAAAATACTAAGTGGATAGAGTTATCATGCTTTTCCAGGTTCTCTGGTTCAAGATGGCAAATTGAGTCCATGTTGAACTTTCTTCTTCCATTGCAAACATAGAATAGATCAAATACAAAAAGGTAATATTAAATACATCTCCATGTTCAAAAACAAGGAAGGGAACTCTCTTCAACGAGAAACAGAAGACCAGAATAACAGCAGCAAGATTTTGGAGCAAAGATGAGATCTGAACCTCTCCATGCTAGTTGTAACCAACACTGGACAAAGCCACCAAAGTGGGTTCCTCAAAGCCTTTGTGAGGGTCAGGCTCAAACTAATCTCATTCACAATATGGGCTGGATCCTGGTTGCCTGTATGAATTCAGGAGCTATCTACCTATGATGGGGAAGGAAATTGGTTCATCATCTCTCTGAATCTAGAATTTTATTACCCACCTGTAAATTAATCAAGGGTGAACATGCTAGGAAGAACATTTTCAGACATAAAGGCCTCCAAAAGTATGTTTACTACAGACCCTCACTGGAAGAATGACCAAAGGGTGTGTTTCAGCAAGAAGAAAAATGTAGCCTGGAGGCAAGGAATGGGATATGAGAAGCGATAATAAACAATGACAATTAAACACTCTGCAGAACATGTTGGTAAATTTAAAAATGCTCAGGGTTCATGATAAAGAATAATTGAGGGAGCTCACACCTGTAATCCTAGCACTAAGGGGAGGCTGAGGCAGATGGATTGCTTGAGCTCAGTAGTTTGAGACCAGCCTGAACAAAAGTGAGATCTTGTCTCTACTAAAAACAGTAAAATTAGCCGGATGTTGTGGTGGGCACGTGTAATCTCTGCTTTTGGGGAGGTTGAGGCAAGAGAATTGCTTGAGCCCAAGAGTTTGAGGTTGCTGTGAACTATGATGCTATGGCACTCTATCAAGGGTGACAAAGTGAGGCTCTGTTTCCAAATAATAAATAAAAAAAAGAATTAATGATAGAAACTGACATAGATTGGGGGGAGCTGTGGAACTGGGTCATGGAATTCCAAAATTAAGGAAAATCTGGGCAAGGAGCCACTATTGGAATCCAACAAGAAAATTCTTATTTCCTCAAGGCTTGGAGTTGCTTGAAGTTCTGAATCAAGCAGGAGCAGCCTATGGAGAAAAGCCAGACAAGTGTGTGTGTGTTTACTTGTCTACACCCTAAACATTGGTATTTCTAGGTTCACACACTTTGATTTAATGTGAAAGCCAAGGCAATTGTACCAACTACATGAATTAAAAGAGGAGGAAAAAATTTTACATTTTCTGTATATACTGTATATGTCTCTTAGATCCTTGATAAATGTGAAGTATCTTTCGGTTTGGGGGTTCCTAACAATTTTGCCATAAATATCTATATGTTATTTGCTGGGTGCCTATATATATTTTGCCATAAATACCAATATATATTTTGTGGGCAACATACAAACAATGAGCCTTCAAACTCCTTAATTGAAATTAAAATAGTCAAGATACTCCATTGGGAGTAATTTGCCACTTGCTAATAAGGGGACAAATAGCCAAGTATTTTAATGTTTAGAAGCTTGGCATTTTAAAAGGTCATAAGTAGAATTGGGCTATAAAATGAAGCAAAACTGGCCATGTTTCCCTTAAAATATATTGGTCTATTTTAGGTTTCATGATAGTGTTTATACTGAATCTGTCCAAATAAAAGGTGACCTCCACTGTGGGGTGAAGCCTCATTTTCCCAAGAAGAATATCCAAAATATATTTCATGAGCAACTTCAATATAAAAGCTTTTGGGAATGTAGATGAACCAGGTAAATGCTTTCTTATGGAAATTAATTTATTTGTTTACTCACATTTAAAATTACATAGATGCAGTGTTGATTTTAAACCACTGTTTTTTCACCCTCATAGTTGGTGATACTATTTTATCCCAACTTTTCCCAAGAGCTTTGACATCAAGGTCCCTCTTCCTCTGAACTGCTTTTTTGAGTCTCATACAGAGGCATCAGAGAAGAGCTGCCAGTGTCTCTCCCATTGAAATTATTCGAGCTTTGGAATTCGCTACACCAATGCTGGAAATTTTACCCTAAGTTCCTATACCCAAATTCTTAGCATCAAATACCTTTTTCTCTTTTGATTTATTCTGCAGGTCATGGACTGCCCTCTTAGCGTCTCATTTTTAAAACTGATTTTTCAAGGTCCTTTTACAATGACACCCACCCTTGAAGTTCAAGGCCTTACCCCAAGCAATTGGGTAAGCTATTGGGAAGACCCCAGTGATTGGGTCTTTCATAAGTTTCTTTGTAGCCTTTTCTCATCTATTTCACTGGGTCATTTCAACAAGTGCCCCCAAATTAGCACTGATTAAGGTTGTTTAAGGCAAGTTATGCCTCTCCCAAATAGAAATTTATTTTTCCAAAAAAGAAGTTAATTTATTTTTCAAGTAAAATAATTGCAAGAGCACTTAGTATTAGTATTGTAAGAGGGTTGTGAGGACTTTGCTTGAAGACCACTAGTTCCTTTTGGAGGGTAATTTTGGTAAAACCTCAACTTGCATTAGAAAAAATTCAGTATTTCATGAAATATTTTGAATATTATTGTTTAAAATCCTTCTGTTACTAACTGAAAAGTCTAAACATTAGAAATGAGAAAAAATGAATATATTCTCATTGCAAAAATCAAGATGTAAATACTTGAGAAATGTTTTCTCTTGAACCCCTCTCTACTTCTTGTTTTCAGAGGGTGGGTTGGACACATTGCATATATCAGAATTTCAGTCTCCCCAAATTCCTGCAGAAATGACTCAAAAAGATGTGAAAAAAGAAACCTATGTCAGGGCTATCTATGGCTAGTTAATGTACCTAGTTTAGGCTAGTTAGTGTTTCTTCCACATTCAGTACAGATCGGCTGGGCCTGTCTGGTGAGTTCCTCCATGTCCCGTTATTCAGCCAGCCAGGCCCTGGGGAGATGCATTTTAATCCCATCAGTGCCACTAGGTAGCAGGTGCCCACTGCAGCGCACACTCTGGCTACGACAGACACAGATGGCTTTGTTGGGAGGACAGGGCTCTGCACTTCTAATGAGGGCAGCTATAGCCAGTGAACCATGGAGACCCTGCTGGGTAACTCATGGCTGCTTCAGCCAAGGGAATAGGAGACAGGTTGGAAGCTGTGACCATCTCCTGGGCTCTTACTTTTTCTGCTGGGAAACACAGACCCACTTCCTCAAGGAAAAACAGAGATAACCCCAGAGACTAAGAAGGCTGGGTTTTTTATTCCAGTGTGTTAGAGCTGATGTTTTATACCAAAATAGATTTATAGCAAGAAATAGGAGAAAGAAAGAATGTTTTTCTAATTCCCAACCAATTACATAAAAGTAGAGCTGAGAGTCCTCAAAAGGAAATGCTTTGATATTGGTAACGATCGCATGAAGAGCAGAAACAGGATTATTAAATTCAAAACCACTGTACCAGAAGAATGGCGGATTATGTAGAAAATCAAATTAATGAAGGAGAAAGTAAATCTGATAAATTTTTCCGGAACTCAGAGGAAATGACAAGGGGGAAAAAAAGGTATAGGAAAAGAGGAAATAGAAGATGGGTCAGTATTGGAATAATTCATCCCACATTTGGAAATGTAATGCAATTCCAATTAAAACTCCCAAAGGATATTTTTTGAAACTGGATAAAATTACTCCACAGTTCTTCTGAAAGAAAAAATAAATAAGGAAGATTAAAAAGATGGTTGTTAAAAGAAATTGTAATGAAAGGAGGCTGGCAAGTATCACAGATGAGATAATTAAAATTAAAAGGTTAGGGTAAGAAAAAATAGATTTGATGAAACAAGATACAAACTCCAGAAGTGGGTGCTTATGCTCAGTACATGATAAAGGGGGCATTTAAAATCAGAGAGGAAAGGATGGATCATTTCACAAACCAAATAGGCTGCTTAACAATTCAAGGATATTTTATAAAAAACACCAGAATAAATCTCGATGGGTTAAAATTATTGCCTGTAAAAACATAACTTAAGAAAATTTGGAAAACATTGATCTCAGGATGGAGAACACCTTTCTGGCAAAAGAGTGAAGGAAGAGATTGTGAAATAATTAAAAATAATAATAAAACTATAAACATTCCAAATTAAAAAAAATTGGAAATATGATTAAGGTATCAATGACACCTTTAAATTTTTTTTAAATTTTTATTTCAGATTAATATGAAGGTGCAAATGATTAGGTTACATTGTTTGTGTTTCTAAGGTAAAGTTCAAGTTGTAGCTGAGCCCTTCACCCAGGGAGTGTGCTGTATACACTTATACTGTGTCTGTTGGTGAGAGTTTACTAATCCCCTTCCCTGCTCTCCTTTCCCCTTTCCCTCCTCTCCACTCCCCTCCACTTGAATATACTTGTGTTCTTCTCTCATGTGGGTATGTAGTTGTTTTTCTATTGGTTTTCTATTAGTATTAAGTACATTGGATACTTGCTTTTCCATTCTTGTGCTACTTTACTATGAGGAATGTGCTTTAACTCCATCCAGGTAAATACAAAAGATATCAAGTCTCCATCTTTTTTGTGGCTGAATAGTATTCCATGGTATACATATACCACTGTTTCTTAATCCATTCACAAGGACATTTGCACTAGAATGTTTATTGCAGCTCAGGTCATAATTACCAAGACATGGAAGCAACCCAAGTGCCTATCAACCTATGAATAGATTTCAATGACATCTGAAATATCATAGGTTAAATATTTTTAGACATGGGCTAATAATATACATTAAATATTGGATAATGGATGATAGGAATAGATAAATGTGCCATAGAAGGACAGGTAATTAACAGATGGAGTTGTAAAATACCAGAAAGATGCTCCTTCTCAGAGGAAGGAGAATGACTAATAGCCTCATGTTTCCAGTGAGGAATTAAGGAGAGTAAGCTTGAACACACTGGAAACTTAGGGATCTATTTTTCCTCTTCTCTATAGAGTCTACTTAAAAGAAGTTACTTATAGCTGGGCGTTGTGGAGGGTGCCTTGTAGTCCCAGCTACTCGGGAGGCTGAGGCAAGAATATTGCCTAAGCCCAGGAGTTGGAGGTTGCTGTGAGCTGTGTGATGCCACAGCACTCTACCAAGGGTGACAAAGTGAGACTTGTCTCTAAAAAAAGAGAAGTTACTTAAAAACATTTTCTAGCCATTCAAGGGATAAATAGCATTTTACAAATTTAAGTGAGGATGTGAAAGTACCGGTGATAAAAATAATTTCAATATATTAGTAATACTAACTTAAAATAACCATTAACAGCCACAAAACCTCCAAAGCAGAGTTTCTCAACCCCAACTGATTGGCATTTGGGGGTACATAATTCTGTATTGTAGACTCTGTCCTGTGTGCTGTTGAATGTTGACCAACATCCCTGCCTTTCTATTCAGTAGGTACCAGGAACAATACTCCCCCTCCAGCAGTGAAAATTGTAACCCTCTCCAGACATGTCCATGTGTACCTTGGGGGCCAAATCACTCTGCTGCCCAGTCGTGACAGCCATTGCTCTCAAGTTAAGCTGTAAAATGTGGATGATGAGGTGGAGGTAGAAAGCCACGTCTAAGATCTCCATTTCCATCAATTAAAAGTGCGAATTAGACAAATGGAGAGGCAGAAACAATGTCATGAAGTTCAGTGTCTCACTTAGAGGTGATTTACTAAGTGCTATAAATATTATCTGATAGCTGACATTTCATAATCGTAGAAAAATGGCTTCAGATATGTTCAAATTTTCACGGCAACCACAAGAAGAACAAAAAGATAGATTATAGTTTTCAACACAGCAGAGGAAGGAAAAAGAGCAACAAAAATATAACCCATAAAATAAAAGAGAAAAGGTAAGCTCTTCTTTAAGTCATAAGAACAAATTGATTCATTTAGTTAATCAGTAAATATGTCTTAGGCGGTGCCTGTGGCTCAGTGAGTAGGGCACCGGCCCCATATACCGAGGGTGGTAGGTTCAAACCTGGCCCTGAAACAAAAAATAGCCAGGCGTGGGGGTGGGCACCTGTAGTCCAGCTACTGGGGATGCTGAGGCAAGAGAATTGCCTAGGCCCAAGAGCTGGAGGTTGCTGTGAGCTGTGATACCACAGCATTCTACTGAGGGTGACAAAGGTGAGACTCTGTCAAAAAAAAAAAAAAAAAAAAAAAAAGAAAAGTAAACATGCCTTAAAGTGGCTTGTTTAAAAAACAAGTGCTTTTAGTGTGGATCAAAACGCCAAATCCAATTATATGCTATTAAAAAAAATTACCTAAAAAATAGCTCACACAGAAGGCAAAAAAAAAAAAAAAAATTTAGCAAAGACATACCAGGCTGTTGTAATAAGAGAGCAAAGGTGGCAGTATTAACATTGGACAAGTAGATGAGAAGGCAGAAAGCAGAGAATGATGTGATTTTGTACTGATCAGAAACAGCAGTCACAATGAGGATGGAATCGGGAGGAGTCTGCAAAGCCCCAAATCTGCTCTTGCCATGTGAGGGCCGGCTCCAGGGAGGACTAGTCCTGCAGAGAGGCACAGGGACGGCCACAGCCCAGCTCACCACGCTGCTACAGACATGGCGGCATCCAGTCCGGATCCGCCCGTGAGACTTCCATCCCCAGGTCCCTAAATGGCACATGGATGTCCCAAACCTCGCTCTGCCCGGGTGACTCAATCACAGACCCTGCTGCTTACCAACACCACACCCTGTTGGGGCCCACCCTCCTCCTGAGGCTTAGTGGAGCCACCAAACTACTTCCCCAAATCCCACTTGTCTCTGTGAAGTAAATTCGAGCTCCCTGCCATGACACACAAGGCCCATCACAACCTGAACGCTGCGTCTCTGCCTGGTGCCCCACCCCTGTCTTTCTCTTCCCTTCCGTCTTGTCACTGTGGCTTCTTCACTATCTCTCTGATGTAAGCAGCTCCTTTTTTGGCTTTGAACTTGGCTATTCCCACTGTTTACTAAATTCTCTGCTGCTATGGCAACCTTTTTTTTTTTTTTTTTTTATATATATAGAGCCTCAAGCGGTCACTCTGCTTACAGTGCGGTGGTATCACAGCTCACAGCAACCTCCAACTCCTGGGCTTAAGAAATTCTCTTGCCTCAGCCTCCCAAGTAGCTGGGACTACAGGCGCGGGCCACAACACCCACCTATTTTTTGGTTGTAGTGGTCATTGTTGTTTGGCGGGCCTGGGCTGGATTTGAACCTGCCAGGTCCAGTGTATGTGGCTGGCAACTTAAGCTGCTTGAGCTACAGGCACTGAGCCTGCAATGTCAACTTTTTAAATTAATATATCCTACGCAATTGTAATTGAATTCATACATCATGGAAACATTCATTCTTTAAAATGCTCTTTAAATTAATAATAAATATAGAGGGATCATTTAAATTTAGCTTATTGTCCAGGTATGCTGCTCCCTAGTCTGCAGCACAGAATCAGTCTCTTTGGGCCAAGGAATGGAGTATTTTTTTAAGCAGACATTAACTTCCCGTTAGGAGCTGTCACAAATGTGCCTGCAGCTTAACCCTTTAGAGTAGAAGTGAATTTACCCAAACTTTTTGGATTGAAGTGACTTAAAAAAAACATTCTTCTCATGCTTTCTTGTTCTGATGAAAAAATTACGATAACCAATTTGAAAACACACAACACAAAATCTGCCAGAAATACAAGAAGACTCATTTGCAAGGTGATGATTTGACCCCAGGAGCTGTCTGCCCACACCCTACTGAGATAACAAAGAATGCACTTTTAGGATGAAATATGCGACAGAGCTGGAAAACCCAGACAGCCAGACCTGCCAGGCCAGGCTGGGAGTTTCCGAAAGACAGGAAACAGATGGAGTCAAGGTGAGCAAAGGTGAAGTCCTGGGGGCACCGGCGGTCTGTCCGCATCAGCAGCAGGGATGTCGCAGAAGGTCATCTTGGCATTCATTCTCTGTCTTAAAAAACTAGGAACATTTATATATAAAAAAGAACCCAAGATTTAGTTATACAATTGATGCACCTGCCTAGTGCTCTCTTCTGGAATGTGGGGAGTTTCTGAAAAGCTGATATGTGTAGCAGAGCCTGTCTTGTTTCCTGCGCAGAGACCCTTGGTGTTCACCGTTATCAGGCCATGTCCCTGGCCCCAGGGGGTCTGCTTTGCTCGACAGCCTTGCTGCTTTACAGTGGCGGTCACATCTCTGCCATATGGTCATCAGAGGCTGCAACAGGGAGATCAAGACAGACACTAGATTCTGGGGCTTTTGAACCCCTCTGAGTCCTGCACCCTGAGAGGCTGGTGTGGGTTGTATTCCAGGTCTGAGCCACCCCTGGAATGAGCATTTTGTGGATCCTCTGCTATCATTTTACTTTGCTTGGGGAGGGGTGTAAGCCACATTGGTTATTAACATAGAGATATTATTTTTATTTATAAAGATGAGGCAGATAACAGAAAAGTCATGACCATTATTTATCGAAGCAGCAGCTTGAAACCGGAGACCAGTTTCAATAAAGAACAAATTGCCAGCATCACACTGGGGTAGAATGTTCCGAGTTCTGAAGTCAGTCTGCCTGGGTTGGCACCAGCTCTGCCCAGTCTCCTTATGTGTGAAATTACTAATATTAGGAGTTCATGTAGCAAATGCATAAACCTCATGGGGTTGTTTGAAATTAAATGAGTTAACATACGCACCACATTTAAAACAATGGCACACATGAAACTCTTGATAAATGCTTGCTAAATATAAATGTGGATTTTACTAAAACCATATTGCAATTTTGAATTGTCTCAGTGAAATTCGAACCATTTGCTATGAGAAAAGGAATACATAGGAGAAAGAGAACCTCTAAGAAATTAAAAATAATTGCTATTTCAGATTTAATTTAGCAATAAAACGAATATTGCTAAACACCAAACTAATAAATAAGAAAACGAATTTAAGAAATTATCCTAGAGAACAAAGCAAGAGAGAAAGAAAAGAAGGAAGCATGCAAAGTCAGGAGGAAAGACCTGGGGGTACTAAACTCATAGAATAAAAGTTTCAAGACGAGAGAACGGAGGAGATGAAGAAAAAAGAAGCAAATAATATTTTTGACTTGTAAAAAAGTTAGTCTTTAGATTGGTAATTCTTTTTTTTTTTTTTTTTTAGACAGGAGCCTCCAGCTGTCCCCCTGGGTAGAGTGCTGTGGCATCACAGCTCACAGCAACCTCCAACTCCTGGGCTCAAGCAAGTCTCCTGCCTCAGCCTCCCAGGCACCCACCACAATGCCCGGCTATATTTTTTGGTTGCAGCCGTCATTGTTGTTTGGCGGGGCCCGGCTGGATTTGAACCTACCAGCTTAGGTGTATGTGGCTGGTGCCTTTACCCCTTGAGCCACAGGCTCGGAGCCAGATTGGTAATTCTTAATGAATAACAGACAAGATTATTGACAACAAATCACATCTTGGGAATATTTTTGAATGTCTAGGATAAAGGAAAAGTTTTATGAACTTTCAGAAAAGTGAATAAAAATTATTAAGGAGACTCCAGTGGAACTTATGTTCTAGACTTTTCATTTGAAATACCACATGGTAGGAGGAAATGGAATGTGTCTTCCAGAGTTCCCGGGAAAATGGACTATGGCTCCTGCATTCAATTCAAAGCTGTGTAAACTTCATGTGTGATGGCAGGGGAAGTAAAGTTGATTATTGTAGCAAAAGAGAGGAAAGGGAAGGAAGAAAACACTGGAAGAGTATAAAATACACAAGACTTAAACGAGGGCATAAGGAACACAGAGTAGTGGTTGTAATGATGACTTCGATGCCCAAAGAAGGCAAATATTGTCAGACTCAATAAACCAAGGCAACCTCCAGTCGTACATGGCCCATCAAAGCCCAACTGCAAGAGAAAGACGGAAAGGATGGTGAGAGACCTGCTGAATAAATGCACAACAGTCACCACCTCCAAGATAAGTGAAAAATGCTGACAGGAACAAAGGGAGTCTATCGCATTGTGAAAAGGAGCCTCCACTGAGGAAGGCAACCGTCACAGACCTCTAAGCATTCAGCAGAGCTTGGAAGAGCTGCGCGGGCAGCCAACTTTTTTCTTAAGATTAAGAGTGGTCTTGGGCCACACAGTAATGGGCCACAAACACTAAAGAAACATGACGAGCAAAAAAAAAAAGGTCCATACATACTTTCTGTGAAATCTGCCACCACAGATAAGCAAAAAAGGCCTCACAAAATCAGCATGTGGCCCGTGGGCTGCAGGTTGAAGGATAGATAGATATATAGCAACACCCAGAAATAAAAGGGGAACTCAACTGGACATCAATTAGAGCGGAGACTTTACATTTTTCTTTCAGAAACTGGCGGACCAGGAAGAACAAAAAAATCATCAGGCTAGAGAGGATTTAGGTGGCACAGTGAACATGTGGGTTAACAGGTATGTGGAAAACTTGGCAATTGTCAAGCATACACTGCACATTTTCTTCAAAAAGTCATCTTAGAAATCATTATAGATTACTCAGAAGGAAATAAAACCGGGAGATTTTATTTCAAAGCCTGTGAGATGAATCTAAACTTTGATTCAAAGAAAAAATGTTAACAAAATACTATTTATTAATAAAACGTATTGCTTTCATTACATATAAAGTAACGTAGCATTAACTCAAAAAAAACAAAGACAATTTCAAAGGACACAGGAAAGAGGTAAATATAATAAAAGAAACACAGTCTCCCTCACCCAACCCCAAAGAGTAATATGGATAAATAAAGTTTTGGTTTTTTGAAAAGGCCAAAATAAGAGACAACTCTTTTAACACTATTATAAAAAGAGAGAGAGAGAGAGAGCAAATAGCAGTACCCAGCATTAAAAATGAAAGCATCTAATTACAGTTACTGAAAGAATTTTTATTTATTTATTTATTTTTGTTTTTTTTGAAACAGAGTCTTATTCTGTAGAGTTTTACTCCAACTTCTGAGTGCAAGCAATCCTCCCACCTTGGCATACCAGAATGCTAGGATTACAAGTATGAGCCACCATGCTCAGCCTGGAAGAATTTTTAAGAAAATATTGTATACAAGTTTATAGCAACAAATTTGATAATTGAGGTGAATAAGTATGCGTCAAGAAACATGCAAATTACCAAAATTGATTTAGGAAATGGTGTAAACTTGAGTAGAGAGTAGGCTTAAAAGAGTGAAACATCAAAAGATAAACTTCCAAAGAAGGACCAGACTAGCGCAGTTTTAGAATGAATATATTGACCTTCAAGGAGTATGTTGTTTCTTTGCTATTTCAACTGCTAAGATGCACACAAAAACAGAAAATTTCTAGTCCACTTACTGGGCTTAGCAATTCCTGATAAAAAGACTGTCAGGAAAAACAAAACGAAATAAAACAAACAAACAAACAAGATTGCCAGGAAAGGAAACTACAAGCGAATACCTCTAAGGAACATAGACTTTTAAAATTCTAAATAAAATATCAATAAACTGAATCCAGAGTATGATAAAGGATGATCTCATGACAAAATAAAATTTAATCTAGTAACTTTAGTTTGCTTTTATATTGAGGAATCTATTGATATTCTTTATTAAATTAATTGGTTAAAAGAAAAAGCAATATGATCATGTAGATACATGTTTCAAGCATATCTGATATATTTGATTAAGTTTTCATTTCTGTTAAATACTCCAAATAAATTAGAAACATAAAAAAAGTTTTGAACCATGACATGGGGTATGTTAGAAACCAAAAGACATAAAAACAAAGCAGAGGTATTCTTATTAAAATCATTAACAAGATAAAGATACCCACATTTATTTCTCTGGGAGGTTGTAACCAAAGCAATGCGGACCAAAATGTACGAGATATAATTATTATAAAACATATGTTAAATGATTAGTATTTATACTTTATATGAATTTCATCTTAGAAAATCCAAGATTATCATAATTAAGAAGAATTCAGCAAGCTGGAGAAAATCAACATTTAAAAATTATATAGGTTTCCTGTATGTTAGCAATAGACATGAGAGAAATAATAAGAAAAAAGTATTCACAATAACAACCTAGCTGTAAAAACCCTGGGAATACATGTACAGGGACTATGCAATACCTAAATAAAGAAACTGTGAAATTCTACTGAAGGATCCACAAGAAGATATGAATAAATGCAGAGGCACACTGTGCTCTTAAAGGGGATGGCCCAAGATTGTAAGGGTGTCCATTTTGCCCTTCTTAGTAACCTATAAACTTAATGGAAACTCAATCCAAATGTTTGATTTTAAACTATTTACATATAGTAAATCCAAATTATCAGGGCTAGATAAATTAATCACTCAGTAAGTGATATTGAGTCAGTTAGCTAACTAAAAAGAGGACACCATACATAGAAATAAATTCCAAATATATATATTTGAGACAGAGTCTTATTATATATATTTTCCAGATTCTTACATGACTTTATCTTATATAAATATAGAACCATATAGGTTTTTTATGGCCAGGTATGGTGGCTCATGCCTGTAATCCTAGCACTCTGGGAGCCTGAGGCAGGTGGATTGCTAGAGCTCAGGAGTTGCTTGAGACCAGTCTGAGCAAGAGTATGATCTGTCTCTACTAAAAATAGAAAAACTAGCCAGGCACTGTGGTGGGTGCCAGTAGTTCCAGCTACTTGGGACACTGAGGCAAGAGGATCACTTGAGCCCAAGAGTTTGAGATTGCTGTGAGCTATGACTCCAGGGCACTCTACCCAGGGCAAGTGAGACTCTGCCTCAAAAACAAACAAACAAACAAACAAAAAAACAAAAGAAGAAGAAGAAAGAAAAATGAAAGATCTTCATGCATTAATAAGGAAAGTGCCAAAAGGAAGTTGCCCAATGGTGTTTATAGCTTGCTAGCATTTGTGTAAAAAGAGAGGGGAAGAATTTTGTATTTGTATTTTGTATATATGTAAGGAGGCTCAGAAAGGTGGCAGAAGATATTAATAATAATGGTTATTTAAAATAGTTGGGAGTTGAGGGTGGTTCACAACTACAACAGGGATTGTACCTAACAAATGCAAACATTGTAACCTAGTTCTTTGTACCCTCAAATTGCCCTGAAATAAAAAAATAAAATGGGTAGGGCAAAAAAAGAGCAAATGGGAAAAGGAATTTTTAAAAAACTACATATATGCAAGATACACCTACATATATTATTTTTGATCCAGGTGAATATATTCTTGCTATAATTTGACTGCCCCCTCCCAAACTCCTGTTGAAATTTAATTGCCATTGTGACAGCATTAAGAGGTAAACCTTTGAGAGATGATTAGGTCATGAGAGTGGAGCCCTCATGAATAGATTAATGCCATTATCCAGGCATTATCCAGGACGGGAGTGGGTTAGTTCCTGTGGGAGTGGGATCCTGTGTAGTCCCCATCAGCTTTCTCTGTCTCACGTGCTCACTTGTTCTTCTGCCGCAGGACAACCAAGAAAGCCCTGTCCAGATGCCAGCACCATGCTCTTGGACTTCTGTCTTTAGAGCCATAAGCCAGACCAACTTATTTTCTTTATGCATTGCCAAGTCTGTGGTATTCTGTTGTAGTGTAGAAAATGGGCTATGACAATTACTTACAGAACCCACATAAGTATAATTTAATAGGGACTATAGCATTGTATGTGGAGGCTTTATGGATTTCACTGAGAATTAGGCTCTACTATCTCTTGAGAGGATGACCAGGGTAAATGATTAAACTTCTGGGAGTCTTAATTTCCCCATTAGTAATTAGGGTGCTAACATCTACCTCTTAGGGTGGTGGTGAGAATTAGACAAGAAAAAATATGTAGAGTATTGATTTTCCCTAATGATAACAAGAATATAAAAAGGTAAATAATTTGTTCAGACACTGGTTGAAGACCTCCTGGCATTGATCTGTGCTGCAGATACAGCTGTGAGCAGTGTGCTCAAAGTCGCTGCCTTCTCACCAAACAGAAATAATAATGAATGACTAAGGAATACTCAGAACACAATCACCACCACCCCCGCCCCCAAATCCAATACATGTAAATCAAAGTAAAATAAGATACCATCTTTGGCCTGCCAAATGAATGAAGTTAAAAAATTACAATAGTACCCTGTTGATAGAAAAAATGTGTTAAAAGACCTAGAAAGCTGGACCAGCTGATTAATACCACAATTCTACTTCCAGAAATTTGTCTTCTGCAAATAATCAGATGTGCATCCAAAAGCACACACAAGAATTTATTTACAACAGTTTCTCTGAAGCTCATTTGTTATAGAAAAACTAGAAATGGCCATTGTTCCAAAACAGAGAAATTGTTAAATAAATGATGCTATAACTATACAATGGAGAACAATGCAGTTTTCAAAAACCACATTGATTTTATAATAAGATGCCAGTTTTGTAAAATTAAAAAAAAAAAAAAGACAGGGGCGGAGCCTATGGCTCAAAAGGGTAGGGCGCCGGTCCCATATGCCAGAGGTAGTGGGTTCAAATCCAGCCCTGGCCAAAAACTGCAAAAAAGAAAAAAAAGAAAAAAGACAACAACAAAACACTGAAAGGTTATAAACAAAATTGTTAAGTGATGTTTAAATTTATGGGTAATTGTTATTTTTAAAGTTATACTTTTTAAGGTACATATTGATAGATACAGATGGATGCGTCTTTTGTACAGCAAACGTTTTTCTGATTGTTACCATTTGGGTTTTTAAAAATTAATAATCACATCTTTTAGAATAGTTGTGTGTTCATAGCAAAAAGGAGTGGAAAGTGTGAGGGTTCCCATGTACCCACCGTCCTCACACATACAACCTCTCCCATTACTGACATCTGGCCCCATAGTGGTCCATTTATTACAATCAATGTGATGTGTCAGTTCTTTTTTTTTTTTTTTTTTCAGACAAAGCCCCAAGCTATCCCCCTGGGTAGAGTGCCATGACATCACAGTTCACAGCAACCTCCAACTCCTGGGCTTAAGCAAGTCTCCTGCTTCAGCCTCCCAACTAGCTGGGACCACAAGCACCCGCCACAACGCCCAGCCATCCTTTGGTTGCAGCCGTCATTGTTGTTTTTGGTGGGCCCGGGCTGGATTCGAACCTGCCACCTTAGGGGTACGTGGCTGGTGCCCTAGCCACTTGAGCTACAGGTGCCGAGCCAATGTGTCAGTTCTAAAGAAACGAGCTTCACTCACACGCACCCTCAAATATGCATCTGTGACTTCCTGTGTTATCTTTGCATGCAAAACTCATTGGCTTATTTTATGTATACAAGTCTAGACTTCCAAAAGCCCAATGAACGGCATCACCCATTTTTCTCTTTGATGTAGATATTGGCTAATCTAACAAGCCTAAACTATTGAGCAAAGTTGAGAGGTAACATCACTGCATAAATTTATATCCAAAATGATAAGGTATGTTGTCACCTATTTATCCAGTAGAGTCTGGGACTCTGCTGTAATGCTCTGTTGATTGAAATGAAACACCTTGTTCCAGGCACAAGGTGCTTTGCAGCGACATCTGTCATCCTTATTCCCTCCAGGATCCATCAGCACAGCACCAGAGGCCAGCTTTTCTCTCCCTATGGTCATTTAGGATGCTTTATGTGGTCTTTTAGAATTGCTTTGATTTAGAGTGAAGCCAGATGTATTAGTTTGCTAGGGTTTTTGGAATGAAGTACCTCAGGGTGGGTGGCTTAAACAACAGAGATTGATTTTCTCACAATTCTAGTGACCAGAAGTTCAAGATTGAGATGTGGACAGGTTGGTTTCTTCAGAGGTCTCTGTCCTTGGCTTGCAGATGGCCATTTTCTCCGTGTGCACCTGTGTCCAGATTTTCTTGCTTATAAGGACACAAGTGACATAGGACTAGGGTTCATGCTAGGGACCTCATTTTAACTTAGTCACTGACTTAAAGACCCCCATATCCAGACACAATCACATTCTGAAGTACTTGGGGTGAGGACTTCAGTGTATGAATTTTGTGGGGATTCAATTCAACTGCGACACTGTTGCAGCCAGCAGAGATAGAGCAAGTGAGTGGAGCCTCGCCACTGCCGCTCCTCTCGGAGTCCTGTCCTGTGCCTTGGAATTAGACCTGACCTAGTCTTGCTGTTGCTGTCCACAAAGCTATTCTCCTGTGGGCCAGACCATGTCCTTAGATCCCTTGTCATTCCTCTTCTTGAAATGCTGCCCTGGATTCCTGCTGCCTTCTGGAGCATTCTTGCATGCCTTAGGGTCACAGGGTAAGGTGGAGGGTAGATGGAAGCTCCATGAAAAGACGTGCTTGAAAATGGGGCTGATGTCATTGTCCACAAGAAGGGATCTTCTGATACCAGAGCTGTCTGTTCCTGGGAGGGCCAAGTGAAAGGCTCCTGCTTGGCTGGGTAGACATAGAGTGGGAAGGGGCAAGGACACTTATAGCTGCCTGCTCCGGGCTGCAGAGCTGGCCCTGGGTGGGAGCTGCACCACTTGTATGGAGAAGGCAGGGCATTCTGGGGGAGCAGGAGAAACCACCCAAACTCCAGATTCATTTCCAGTTGGTTGTTCTTTCAGGGTGGGCGAGAGGTGGGCTAGGGCGAGGATTAGGGTGGGATTAGGCCCCCAAGTTAAGTTGCCTTGTGGATAAAGGCAGATGAAATTCAAAGCCAAGTACACCCGAGGCCCTAGGGGCTTAGGAAGGTTTCCCTGAAACCCCCGGCTGCCTACTGGGGTGGTTTGGGGGAACACTGACTGGCCAAGGTGGGCTTGGTTTCAGTTAACAAAGTTGTGGACTTGGTGCACCACTGTGGCTGCTAATGGCACTGATGGTTCTGGAGTGCCAGAGTTCTCAGAGGATTGAGGACCTCCTTCCAATAAGGTACGGGGATATTCAAGCCAGTAGCTAGAAAATAAAATCATACAGCCCCACCTGCTTGAGTTGTAAATACTACCGGACAAGAAAGACTCTTGGCCTGTTTACTCTTTCGGGCTCATTGTTCTCACTCTCCTGGTTCCTCTCTACCTCAGCGTACACACGTGCACTCATGCCTGCGCTAGTGCAAGATCCTTGAAGTACCTCTGTGTCCTCACGGAGAAGTATTTACAAGTTTTTTCTCTGTGCTTTCCTCACCCTTGCCTTCACGGACTCCTCACCCCGCTGTGTCAGTTGCTATCTGATTTTCCGCCTCACCCACTGCACTGTGTGCTGGTTAATTTTATGTGTCCATCTGGCTAGGCTGGGGAGGCCCAGATGTTTGGTCAAACACCAGCTTAGTCACTGCTGTGCAGGTACTTTTTAGACGCAATTTACATGTGAACCAGTAGACTTGAGGAAAGCGGTGGGTGGGTCTTAGTTCCCTGAGGAAGAGGGAATCCTGCCTCCACACTGCCTTTGGACTTGAGTTGTAGCATCAAGTCTTGCTGGCATTTCCTGCCTGTCGGCCTGCCCTGTGGATTTCAGACATGCCAGCCCTCACAATTTCATCAGAGAGTTCCTTAAACTGAATCTCTGTCTTTCTCTAAGCACCCTATTGGCTCTGTTTCACTAGAGAACCCTGACTAATACGGACTGTGAGCATCACCCCTCATCCAGATGGGGACAAGAGCTGAGGGTATTGGGGAAGGAGGTCTGGGCTAACATGTATTTCATGAAGCAGAGTGGGTGGGCTTGAAAACACTGCAAATGCTTACTGAATTCCTGACAGAGACAGGATTCATACATAAACATCTACCAAAATATACCTGTAGGGTGACCTCTAAAGCATTGCATTGCACCAATCGTTGTATTTTTCCTCTCCCAAGTATATCTTAGTGGTTTTGCTTTTTCTTTAAAGTGTAAACTCCTGGAACCATATTTGGTACCCATCTCATAAAGCATCTGATGTGCTTGCTCTAAGTGTTAAAGAAAGGTTAATTTCCTTAAAAATAATTCTGTGCTGAGAGCTTGCTCTTCCAAGTCCTGTGGAGGCTGAAGCTAATTTCCCCATTTATCTCCAACATTCTTCCTCCTGCCTTTAAAACTCTTTCATTTCACATTAACATTTGATTAACCTTTCATTCAAGAGACATCTGGGTTTTGTTATATACTATTATGTTGATTCTGGCTTGTTTTTATTTCAGGTAATTTTCAAGTAGCCTCATGTGTCAGGTAGTAAGGTCTTCTTTTATTGCCCCCTTTTTTTTTTTTTTTTTTTTTTTTGGCAGTGAGGCTCCTTGAAAAGCTGTTCCCTCCATTATTCAAAGCTTGTTCACTGTGGAGAAAACAGGAACAATGCAGTCGTGAACGGTAAGATTTTATTATTCAGACAGGATTATTTGTAGGGACGTCCTGGCCATTTTGTGCCTGACATTTTCTGCAGTCTTTGAAAGTTTCACTGCATTTTCTATCAATTAAAATTCACATAAAATACATTTGAACTGAAGAGACTAAAGGTAAATCTGTAGTTAGGGCCATGTGAGATCTTCCCAACAGTCCTTGTAGGGGCTAGGAGGGAGAATTTGTTTTTTTTTCAAATGTTCTTGAAAGCCAGTAATACAGAGCCACACACAGGTAGGCACTGACTGAAGTTGAGTACGTCATGAAAATCTGAAGAAAGGAAAATTCCATTCCTAATTCTACAGCAGCGATGACGGACTGTTGCTGCCGGGCCAGCCCTGCTGGAGGGATGGCACATTTTGTGCATTTTCCTCAAATTGGTCTAAAGCTGCCTCCTCTTGTGGGGCCACTCTGTTTGCTGCTGTCTGCAGAGGGAGCTCAAAAGACAGTGTCCTCAAGGATTCAGGGCTGAGAGATTTACAATGTTAAACAAAAATCATAGCTGAGTCAACTGTTCTGCACTGAGCTCCTGCACCAGGGTCAACAGACTAGACTAAAAGTCAAAATGGAGTCACCCAGGCTGAAATTCCATATCACCGAACCTCGACTGAGTTGTTATCTGACCTTCTGAGATATCAGGAGAGAACGTAACAACCACTTTCCCAAACAGGCCAGTTTTAATCTTCAATCAGAATGATAATAAAGTTCCCTTTACTTTAATCCTTACATAATAGAAGCAGCCTCGTGAGACTTGATGCTAAATAAGTTAGTTTTCTATTGTTGTGTCTCCCAGTGTCCCAGACTTGCAAGAAAAAATAACTTTGAAAAGTAACTTAAAAAAAAACAAAAACGAACTAACACACTCTTTATTCTTTCTTCTGCTTTCTGTAGCCCTCCTCTGTTGGTAAAGCCAATCTCTCCTGCTCAGTGCACGGAGATACCCGTTCTATTCTATGGAATGAAGCATTGCCTGATTCTAGAACTACAGTAAGGTCAATTGAGATTTTTAAGCTAAATTTGTTGCAATACAGCAGGTAATTCCTGAGAATAGAGCTAAGTGGCTGAGCATCAGAACATGGCTGAGGGGGCATCAAAAACACTTAGATGGAGGGAATGAAAGGCATTTCCCAGAGTGGGCTGTACCTCACAGTTAGCCCAGCACGAGGGACAGTTCTAGGAGGTCAGGTGAGCCCCATCAGTAGGGAAGTAGTCAGGGACCCCCATGTGTGGGGACAGGCCTGGTGCTCCTGAAGACAGGGATATGACCATCACTGTTAGCTCCATAAACCTCCATCTCTCCATCTGTTGGGGAAAGGGTTCCCATGGGGTGGGGGGGCAATGGTACCATTCTGGCCCATCCACAGGTAACTTTGTGTTACCTGAAGTTTGGCACTTGTTCCCTGAAGTCATATCAGAAAAATTGGGACAAGAGCTTTGAGGATAAGGAAAGTGAAGTTTATTACTTTGTCAGCAAAGAGAAGAAGATGGCAGACAATGGTCTCAAATCCAAATTCCTTCTTCTGAGCAGAAGCACAGAGCTTTGAAAGGTTCTGATTCCATAATCCCCGTTTTGGGCCGAGACAATCTCATGGCCTCTGCTTAGATCAATCTCATTTTTGGCTAAGAGAATCTTGTGACCCATGCCCATCCTATCTTCAGCTAAGAAGATCTTATGACCTCAGCTCAAAGGATTCCTTTGAGTTGTCTCCAGTGGCACAAAAAAACAAGAGACATTCCCTGCCCCTCCAGATTGCTGGCTTGGGACAGGGATGCAGGTTTTAGTTCCCCAAATTTGGGAGAGTCATAAAATATTTTTGCCATTTTTTCCAGGTCGTTCCCTCTGCAACATTCAGGAGGAAGACAGAGCTTTGTAAACTCCCAAACCAGGGGAGATGGTTGGGTGTGAAGTTGACGGGATGTCCAAGAAAGCCAGGGCTACAGGGATGCCTGTCAAAGATCGAAATACTAATGGAGAATGTGGCTGGAGCCACACACATTAGATGGAGCAGATATGGATTCTGGCTGTGCCTCCTGCAATAATAAACTCTGTTATCTCAGGAAAGTTAGAAAACTTCTGGCAGGCTTGTTTTCCTTGTCTAAACGCACAAAAAGAGGCTTGGGTAGAAGTGAAGTTGATAAGTAATTCCTACTTCAGGTGGTCCTGGGCGAGGTGAGGCAGCTAGTATGATTCAGGTGGGGTAGGCCACTTGAAGTCCAGGCACCTGAGATGAAACTGTCCCTGACGTTCTCCTTAGCATGGCAAGATTGCTAGTGAGTTAGTTCGTTAGTATGAGACACTGAAGCCTTAAACTCCTTTCAAACAATGCTCACCTTGAGATGAAACAGAGGCAGTACTCTGGCTCGGGGGAAAAACAGTTAGAAATGTAGCCTGGACTAAGGAATCTTGTGATCACTTGCCTGTTTTGGCACCTAGCACGCAGGTGCTCAGGGTATGGAGTGCAGCCTCTCTTCCTCTTCCGCCAATTGCGGCTGTGAACGTGGTCTTTGCATCGACCAGTTTCCTCTGGGGAGTCTGAGGCAGTGTGTAAGCAACACAATGGGGTGAGGCAGAATGTGCTCTGAATAAGATCTCAGTTTATAATGCAGACCCCAAACATCACTCCAGGCTGCCTTGGAGTTTCCTGAAGGATTCAGACTCCTTCCGAGTGTTCCCATCTGGGAATATATACTTTTTTATTATTAGTCTTTTTATAGAGTTCAGCTTTCAATTGTTCTCTAATCTCCATATCTGCCTACTTATGTATCTACATTTCTCTCTCATCTGTCTATCCATCTATCCCTCCATCCTTTGCCTCTCTGGTTGAGTGTGGCATTGGAAGGAAGAGATCCAGTTCCCTGTCCAGTTGCTCAGTAGGGCAGGACCCAGAGGCCCTATTGGCAAATGGTTCACCAGTTAACTGGGCTAATGAGATCTAAGCCATCACATGCTCATCTAACTCTCTAAGATCCCCTATCCTAACTGCTCCTCAGCTGAGGCAACAAGGAAAAGTCTTTCCCCAGAGCAGAGCTAAATAAGGAATCTGAGATCTGAATAATCTTCAAATCGTGGCAGCTTATCTATAAGACTCCCTCAGATGCATTTGCTCCAGCCTGCATTATTAAAAGGAAAAAGACAAAAGGTCCCACTTTGTTTAAAAAAAAAAAAAAAAACAACCCTTTCATAACACTTGTTTTTCATAGCATGGATGCCCTTTCAAAGGAAATATTTCCACTAATGAGTCTCTTTTGCTTGTCCATTAGTTATTAGGCACTTCATAGCAAAAAAAAAAGAAAGAAAGAAAGAAAATCCTTTCCTTTAATTAATGTGGCTGTTCTTTAGGCCTCCTTTGGAGATTTTCTTTTTATCCTGAGCTACAGAATAAGATGAAGAGTACATTGGCATGGACTTATCTGTATTTGATGCAACAATAGGGCCCTTCCCTCTTTCTTTCCTTGAGCAAGCTTGTCTTAGAAAATAGCAGTCCATGGGTTAAAGGTAATATTTGGCTGAAAAACAAGCAGAGCCAAGGCTGGGCATGGCGGTTCATGCCCATAATCCTATCACTCTGGGAGGCCCAGATGTGTGGATCCCTTGAGCTCAGGAGTTCAACAACAGCCTGGGCAAGAGTGAGACCCCATCTCCGCTAAAAACAGAAAAAAAAAACTAGCTGGGTGTGGTGGTAGGCACCTGTAGTTCCAGCTACTCAGGAGGCTGAGGAATGAGGGGTGTTTGAGCCCAAAAGTTTGAGGTTGCTGTGAACTATGTTGATGCCACCACACTCTACGCAGGGTGACAGAGTCAGACTCTGTCTCAAAACAAAACAACACAAACAGAAAAATGAGCACGGCCAATGAAACAGACACATGTTTCCACTTAAATTTACATAGGAGTCAGCAGGAATGGCAGACGGAGAGCCCCTCCCATCTCTTTCCTTCCTTGGATACTATGCATGGATATCTGAGGTGGCAGCCCTGAGCATGAGAGTCAGGTAGGAGTGGAGGGCAATGCCAGAGGGCTCAGAAACATTCCCATTTATACAGAAAACGGTAATAGGACCACCTTGCTTGCTGCACAAGTTGGCTTTGCCTGCAATGGCTTGGCTAGCATACCGCAGGGGTGTCCAACCTATGGACCGCAGGCCTCATACTGATTTTGTAAGGACATTTTTTTTGCTTATCTGTGATTTCAGAGATCTCAAAAAGTATACACAGACTTTTTTTTTGCTAATCAGTTTTTGTTAGTGTTTATGTGACCCAAGGCAAGTTTTATTTTTCCAAAGCACAGCACAGAACAAAAAAAGATTGGATAGTTGCCACCGGGATGCACAGCAACCAAGAAGGGGCAGCAAACATAAGGAACTATTTGCTGATCAAAGGTTACGTGATCAAGGGCTGGCCAGGGGGGAGTAGCTGTCCCAGCCATGCTAAGAGGGCACCAGATTCTTTAGAATAAAAAGAAACATTTATAGGGCAGTGCCTATAACTCAAAGGAGTAGGGCACTGGCTCCATATACCTGGGGTAGTGGGATTGAACCCAGCCCTGGCCAAAAATTGCAAAAAGAAAAGAAACATTTATATATGGTTACTTGCACATCCAGACCCACCATCCTGAACTGGTTCAATAGTTGGGTGAGAGATTCTTGAGACATTCTCAGCATTGCCAAGGAAACACAGGTGTCATAGCCAGGGGTGGTATAAAACACTTGAATTTGGGATCTAGTCTTTGCTAAGGATTATTCCCAAGGAAATAGAGACACCTGACTTCAAAGTTCACTGGCTTCCTTCCAGATTGCACTTTTCCTTAGGGTCCAGGGAATTCTTGATAAGAAATAAGTTCCAGAGGGCTGAACTAATATAAGATAAGAAAGGAGTTCCAAGAGGGCTGGAACTAGGTAAGGGGCCATTGCACAGTTAGGAAGGCAAAGAAGTTGTCTCCAAAATCAGCCTAGTAGATGGGTAGTCAACATGGCTGGTAAATCAACAGAGAAGTGTCACCTGCCCGGCTTGGGCCCAAATGTGAGGTTTGATGGTAAACTTCACCTGGGTCATCACACATTCAAAGTAAAAACATTTACTTTCAAAGGGGAGAGGAAGTCTCCAGGGAAAAGAAAGAGAAGGTCTACCTGGCAGCTGATCAGATTTGGTTTCAAGGTGCTGTCTTATTGCTTATAAGACCTGCCAGGTAAGCGAAGGTGCAGAGGATAGAAAGCAATAATTCAGTGAGGTTACTGAGAAGCAAATTAGAACTATTGGTTTTTGCAGCAGACGCTGGGTCCCCAAACTGTCCACTTGGGAGTTTATCATTTACCAGACTTTACTTGCAGATAATGCTTTTCTGGCCGTCTAAAAATCCTAAACTCACATGGAGAATACCAATTAATTACTCAGGCATCGTTTTGATCTTAAACACCCCGGACCAGGTGTGCCTCATTTCATTTTCACTTTCTGACTGAAGGAATTAATGGAAAATCTTTTATTTGTGTTAGGGAGCTGAAACATTTCTCTCACCAAAGTATTCTGGAACAAAATTACCTTCATATCATATTTGCCCTACTGTATGTAGGTGTGAGTCCTCTGTCAGTTTATACCTCATCACTCTGCTCCATGGAGGGCTATGCCAGGGTGTGCAGGGGCAGCATCTCTGCTGGGCTGTAGTGTAGGTGACCATTGATACTGGGAACATTGGAGACCAAAGGTCTCAAGAGTTGGTGACTCTATCCCAAAGTGGACAAATATTACATGGGGACAAGGCATAATTAACACTGGCCCC
This sequence comes from Galagoides demidoff, assembly GCA_963574575.1. Lineage (NCBI taxonomy): Eukaryota > Metazoa > Chordata > Mammalia > Primates > Galagidae > Galagoides > Galagoides demidoff. The sequence continues at coordinate 25,038 of CAUYQV010119109.1, forward strand.
AGGAACCCTCCTGAGGTGACTCTCAGCATAAGGGGAAGGCTTTGTTACACTTTCTGCAACATGAAGTACCCTGTCCGATCCCTACATGGCATCCTTTTGGGATAAGGCATAACCATCAGTCCAGGACCAAGGCACAACTTCGACCCTTGATTCCATTTCTGGTGGCTATGTTAGAGAAGCAGTTATGCATGTGCCCAAAGAACCGAACAATGCTGTTTATGCAGAGAAAAATTGAAAACTACTTAGATTTCTACTAGGTTAATAATTAAATAAACAGTGTACCTACATTTTGAAAATCTATGTAATCATTAATAAGAAAAAATTCTATTTGTGTGTACTTAGCCATGTTCTCTAATATATACTACAAGTGGAAAACAAAGGAATTTGCAAAATAGTGTTGTTACCAAGAGTTAGGCACTTGTTATCCAAAGCTGCATCAGAAAGAGGGCCAAAATTAAACAAACAAAACAAAAGAAAAAGAGGGACCAACAGTTTGAGGCGAAGGAAAGAAGAGTTTATAGCTTTGCTGGCAAAGGAGGAGAATGGCAGACAATGGTCTCAAATCCAAATTCCTCCTTCTGAGCAGAAGCACAGAGCTTTTAGAGGTTCTGATCCCATAATCCCATCTTGGGCCAAGACAATCTTGTGGCCTCTGCAATGGTGTTGTCACCTCCACCCAGATTAATTCCATCTTTGCCTAAGAGAATCTCGTGACCCCTGGCCATCACATCTTCAGCTAAGAAGGTCCTCTGAGAAGGTCTCTGACCTCTGCCCAGATGATTCCCTTGAGCTGTCTCCTGTGGCACAGAGAACAAAAGACATTCCCTGCCTCTCCTGCCCCCTGCCCTGGGGCAGGATGATGCAGGTTTCAGTTTCCCAAAAGTTGAGGAGACAGAAAATATTTTCTGCCATTTTTTTCAGGCCATTCCCTCTGCAACCAGTATGATCCCATTTTGGTTAAAAAACCACTTGACACAAAATAAAACTCTGTTTCCATATGTACATGTATATTCACACTGATGTCTAATCAAGTGTCTTAAAGCTACACATTAAACTGGTGACACCGTTTTCTTCTAGGAAAGAGATGAGCTTAATTGGGGCCAAGGATGGTTTTCTTTTTGTTGTTATCCACATGTGTTTGGATTTTTAGCATAAAAATGTATTCATGTCTTGCTCGTGTAATTAAAAATAACTAATAAAAAAGTTTTGTATAAAGTTAATTTGAATCAACACTTCAAGAGTAGAATCAGTGATCTTACTATTGAAGCAAGGATATTTGCTTCTGGATGGACCACACAAACATGAAGTTTTTAAATGTTTTAAAGCTTTGCAGTGAATACTCAAATGTGTCAGGTCGATAATAAAAACCTAGCTTTTATGGAAAAAGGGAAACATGAAGAAAGTGAAACAAGAGAAAAACAAAAAGAGAAATGAATTCTGGTACTAAATGCAGAAACTAACTGGGGTAAAAAAATATCAGAATAATCTCAGATCTCCCAAAGGCATGATTGTAAGCAAAGATAATGGAACAATATTTTGAAAGTTCAGAGAGATGTTGATTTCCAACCTTGTAGTTGATAACTAGTCAAACTATCAATTAATTTGAACATAGAATAGAAGTCCTTAAAACAATCACCTCCCCATAAAGGACATTCTCTATCTGTATGAAGGAGTAATCTGAGATCAGGAATGGTTTCTGAGATCTGGGAAAGTGGAATCCCACGCTTCACAACCAAAAGGGATTGTGGCGAAGGAAGAGCTAGGATGAGAGGTGTGAGCCAGACCAGAAGGCAACCACTGGGTGGTGAAGCTAAGGGCTGATGATGCCAGGATGAATGACTCAACCCAAAAAAGCAATAGATCATTCAGCAGATCCATTCAGCCATACCAAGAGGAGATTTAGGAAACTAATGTACAATGTAGGGGAAACATTAGACGTAAGTGAGCAAAAAAAGAAAAAAAAAGCTGTCATTAACTTCAAGGGAAAGAAAAAGATGTTGGAGAAAGAAAGATGCTATTGGTATGAATGGCTTGACTGTGAAGAACAAACACTTAAATATTTATAATAAGTATATGTGAGTGTGTGTGTGTGTGTTTGCGTGTTGCATTTGAGAAAACTAAATCCTCATCTTCTATAAAGAGGGCCAATAGACAACTTCCAAAATGAAACCAATCTGCACATTTCAGTGTACACATCCTACATGTATTCTAAAATGTAGAGTTAAAGAGCACAAGAAACAATTCAACAATTGGTGGACAACGTTTTCGAGGAAATGAGAGTTAGGATTTGGGACAACTCGGGCAAAAGACTGTTGTCTTTAATTATAAGACTTACATTTAATTTTTAAAACTGGAAGCTGTATTATTTTAGTAAAATCACAATTAAATTAAAGTTCACTTACTCATAATTGTGATTTTTATATGACATGTGTAAAATTTTTAGAGGCCAGCAGTGAACCAAGATGCTAACACATAGGTGAATTTCAGAAATCAACATCAGTCACTATGTAGTTAAATGCTGGAGAACAAAATATTGTTAGTTGTGGCTATCATCCTTTGAACACTGACCCTAACATCATCACTCAATGCTCACATAAGCCTTTGAGATAGGGGTTATAATATTATTACCCACATTTTATAGATAAGGTTATAAGAAAGTAAATAACTCACAAATATGTAAACTTATACAATTTATGTTAGTAATTGGAAAGCAGAATGGTGGACCTGAGGTTAAAATCAGAATTTATCCAAACCTATAATCTTGGCCACAGATCTACACTCTGGAGAGATGAGAAAATTATAGGAATTCGGAGCTGGGCATTCACCCTCTTTTTTCCTCCCAGACAAGCAGTGAGAGTAATCACAACTGACTGTAAGTTTCTCTATACTTCAAAGACAATTCTAATTCAATGTAATTTGCTATTTGATCAGGTGCTGGCTTGAATTTTAAAAATTAATTTCATTTGAGGTTCTTTTAAACTCAGTTTCTACACATTTTTAACCAGATTATTTTTCAATTTGTCAGCACAAAACTTAAGATGCTCCCCTGAATCTTTACTGACAACAGAAACGCTTAGCAGTTTTCAGAGAACCTTCCGTCAGGTTTGATTGTCGTTGTAACTCCATGAAATAGGCACGGCTGGCGTTACTCATCGTATCTCAGAGGGGAACGTTAGAGATTATAAATGCCGAGTGGTTTTCTGGAGCCTGCATGGACCATCACTGGCAGAGTTATGATTAGAACTCAGAACTCCAGAGACTCTCTTTCAGCCACACACATTGCCCTCAGACAGCACCCCCTGACCTCACAGTGCTTATGGCTTTTGGTTCACACTAAAGTTTACATATTAGTCAAAGTCTCTACTTCTTTTAGATCTTTTTCAAATGTGTTGTTTCTTAAACTTGAATAAACTTGAAAAAGGAATGGACCTAAACAAGGAAAATAATTTTCTATTGGTTTTCCAAAATTGTTATATTATTGAAAACATGCACAAAATAAAATCTGGTAACAACTTCTAACATTTATAGTTCCTACACAACTATAAAACTAAAACATTTACAGGTTAAATAGGAACAATATCAGAGAAACCGTAACTAACACTGGCTTCAAGCCAATTAGTTTGTCTTCTTGTTATGGATGGCTGCATAAGAAACTACACCACATCTAAGTGGCTTAAAACCACCATTTTATTTGGGTGAAGGTTTATGGGTCAGTTCAGAAGGGATGCAACTGCGTGGTACATCTCCAGGTGGCAGGGGTGGGAATGGCCAGGGCTAAAGGAATACATTTCCAAGATGGCTTGTTTATTTATAGGACTGGTGTCATGATGCTCCTTGGCCTCCCCCTCACCTCTCAACCTCTCTGCAGAGAGTGACTTCTCACCACAGCCATGGGTAGTCACACTTCCTACATGGCAGGTGCTCCAAGCCAGAGGTGTAGAAGCTACCAGCTCATGGAGGGGGAGGCCATCCCCAGAATTGGCCCAGCATCACTCACACCAGTTTCTACCAGAAAGAAAGTCACAGAGCCTAACAGGGGTAGAGAAATGGACACTACCTGCAATGGGGGAGGAGCCGGGTCACACTGCAGAAGAGCACATGTGATGGGAGATACCATTCCATTCATCTATGGGAGATACCATTCCATTCATCTTAGGGCAATACAAGTGTCCCAGTTTGGTACCAATACCCCATCCTTCCTCAATAGCCAGAGACTTCATGATCTTAATTTTTTTTTTTTTTTTTTGCAGTTTTTGGCCAGGGCTGGGTTTGGACCTGCCACCTCCAGCACATGGGGCCGGCGCCCTACTCCTTTGAGCCACTCCATGATCTTAATTTTTACTGTTATAATTTTGAACATATGTGCTGAGCCTAAGGGAAAGTCTCAACCCCAAGGAATCACCCAGAAGACCAGCACATGCTTTCATTTGCATTTTGATTATTGTTTTATATAAAAAAATACACCATGCTCCTCCATAGCCAGTTCGTCCCTCCTTCCTGAGCAAATGAAGTCATGCATTGTACCTAGTGACATTTTCAAGCTAAGACCTCTGCCTGGGGGTTGAGCTCATTGTGGTTCCCCTTCTCCTTTCCCTTCCAGTGCCCTGGAAGCCATATGCTAGGATGGTGGCCTTTCAAGATGGCAGAAACTTCAACGGCATCAGTAACTGGAAGATTATGTTAATTAGAGCCTCTACGAACCCGTGCTGGACTTGTGGATGAGTGAAAAGGGAAACTTTGTACATTAAGCCATTGGGAGTTAATGGTTAATTTGTGACTGCAACATAATCTAGTTTATCCTAACTAATATTTTTATTATTCACAACATTCTGGTAGGAAATTCAAGGACTCCAATGTAATGCAGTATAAGAAACGTTGTTTTAATTCACACCAATATTCTTCACGGAGAAGAGGCAAGGAGAACAAGCAGAAAATTAAGCAGGAGAAGATGGCAAAAGAAGTAGATGACACCATCACCTTTTCAGCTCTGCCAACATTGTAATGTACCTATGAAACTGAGGTGGGCCTTCAAAGATGAAGTCACACCTCTAGCTTTCAAGCCATTTCAAGGCATTTATTTGCAGACATTTGCACTTTCATTATGATTCTATGATTGAAATTAAAAATTAAGGCAATTTATTTCCAGGCATTTGGACTTTGATTGTTATTTAATGAGAGAGATGACAAAATGGAGACAATTAGTGAAGGTTAAATGACTTACCCATGTCACATGAATAAGTGTTGAAAAATTTTTTTGAGCGCACTGATAGAAGTCAAATGATAGGTTATACTTTAGCTGTGAATTAGTCTATGTCTGAGCTGTCTTGACTTATTGAAAAGGAATCACTTTATAAAGTTTTATGAAAATTTGATTTAGTCTACACTTGAGTGCTACCTGGTACTCTCATAATTAGCAATTACCTATTGATTTGGGGTCTTTAGTTAAGTTTTTTTCCTTTTTTTTTTTTGAGATAGTCTCACTCTGTTGCCCTGGGAAGAGTGCTGTGGCATCACAACTCACAGCAACCTCAAACTTTTGGGCTCAAGAGGTCCTCCTGTCTCAGCCTCCCTCAGCTGGGACTAGGGGCACCTGGCATGATGCCCAGCTAGTTTTTCTATTTTTAGTAAGATGAGGTTTTGCTCTTGTTCAAGCTGATCTCAAACTCCCAAGCTCAAGCAATCCACCTGTCTCAGCCTCCCAAAGTTCTATGGTTACAGTTGTGAGCCACCACACCCAGCCTTAATTTTTTTTTCAAGATTTAAACATTAACCAATTGTGGGTATGTGGGCCAGTTATTCACTGAATTCAAATCACCTCAGGGACCCAGACTGGAAACTGGTTGGTCTGGTGATTTTGGACATGTGAAAGACTGAATTAGATGGTTTCATGGCAAATAAAGTGATTGATTCTCAGAGACCATCATGCACAAACAGCCCAAGTAGATTCAGAGTGGGCAGTCAAGCCGTATTTTTCATTTAGCTTGAAAGATGTTTTTGAGACTTTGGGTGCTTTGTAATTTCCTTTTAATACAGGTTCAATGTGAGATAATCTTTAGTGTCTAGATTAATGAATTAATATCATTCTGGACAAAAGGTTTTGAGCTTTATCATTTTTTTCTGTACCATTTGACCTTTTTTTAAAGAACTGGTTGAGGATAGATACTGATGTTGATTAAAATTACAGACGACAGGAAGGAAACTGAACCAGGATCTGATAAAATCTTGACAGGTCAGAATAAGCTCTAACAAAATGAAAAATTTAAAAAGTAAACCTGAGTCCCTTGTTTTAGGACTGACCCTCCAGGCCTCCAAGGATGGATTTGTTATCAGTGTATTTGAGAAGGACCCAGAAGTAGGGTCAGTATTAATCAATAACAAGATCTGTGACTTCTAAAAATATATTAAAATGATTTTAGGAAGTGTTAATAGAAGAATAGCTTTTAAAATACGGTGACTCTTGGGAAGTGAGAGTCCAAAACTGCCCTGACATTGTTAGTGTGGCTAGATGGTGCGTTTAATTCTCTAATAGTGTTCTGAGAGGTATGAGCAGGAAAGCATGGGAAATGAGCACCAAATTCAATTTCAAAATACCTGAAAGAAACAAGAGTGTTTACTCTAAGAAGGTCTAGGGAGTATGGTAACTACTTTCAAATGGTTTAAGGTGTTCTCATATGGAAGACAGAGAAATTTGGCCCCAAGAAGTATTAATAGAAATTGCATTGTGGATCAAGGCTGCAAGGAGGCAGCTTTGGGGTTACCTTAAGAAAGAACCTTTTTTTTTCTGAGGCTGAGTCTTACTTTGTGGCCCTGGGTTGAGGGACCTGGTGTTATAGCTCACAGCAACCTCAAACTCTTGGGCTCAAGCCAGGCTCTTGTCCCAGCCTTCCGAGTAGCTGGGATTACAGACTCCCACCACAATGCCTTACTGATTTTTCTATGTTTAGTAGAGATGGGTCTCACTCTTGCTCAGGCTGGTTTTGAACTCCTGAGCTCAAGAAATCTGCCTGCGTTGGCCTTCCAGAGTGCTAGGATTACAGGGATGAGCCACCATGCCTGGCCAAGAAAGGACACTTTGTGGACCATCTTGGCAAACCATGAAGTCCACGACTAGTTGTGACAGATGCTGGGTCATCCTGTCCTGGGAGGTGGTAGGGTAAGGGATTATGAGATGGTGTCCATGGGCAAATTTGTTCTTTTGACATATTTTCTTTAGTTTAGATAGTGTGTTAGGAATTTTGCCCTTGTCACTAATATATATTTTTTAAGAGTAAAGGTTCTGTGCAGAGGTTGTTATCTGCTGCTTTTCTTGAAAAATTGTATTTAATAGATAAATCATGGGCTACCATTATTGTAGGCAATGATCAGCTGGACAAAAGATCTGCTTTCTCCTTTTGACAAGAGTGAGCGCTCTCTGGTTCTCCACAACGCCCTCCCCAACACCCTGGTATGCTCTCCATAGAGAGAAAGAAGATAATTTGCTTGAGTTTCTGCTTTGCTTACATCTGGCCCATCTCAATTTGGAAATTCCTTGCCTAGACTTTCTGGGATTTCAGTTTGTTACCCTTGTTGGACACAGGGATTGACTGGGTTGGAGAATGGGACCAATTCCAATGGGAATTTAGAAGTCGATGGCTTTCAAATTTTCTCTTTTATTTGAAGGATCCCCTCACTCCTCTACACCCACAATGCCAGGTGAAATATTTACCAAATCTCAATTTATAAAACATGATAGAGGTGTTCTTATAACCTCTACTTCATCATCATACATCTCCCGTGAGATAAGAAATAGGATTTTAAGGCTGGGTACAGTGGCTCATGCCTGTAATCCTAGCACTCTGGGAGGCCAAGGCAGGTGGATAGCTTGGGCTCACGAGTCGATACTAGCCTGAGTAAAACTGAGACCCAGTCTCTACTAACAATTGAAAAACTGAGGTGAGAGGATCTCTTGAGCCCAAGAGTTGGAGGTTGCTGTGAGCTAGGACATCATGGCACCCTACCCAGGGCAACAGCTTGAGATTCTGTCTCAAAAAAAAAAAAGAAAGAAAGAAAGAAAGAAAACAAAAGAAAGAAAAAATAGAAGTAGGATTTTAGAGCTCTGCTAAACCCTAAATTTTAAAAAACACAAAATTTGAAATTCTCTTCTAAAAGAAGAGGTTACTAACATATACACAGTAGCTCTTCCAAACACTTTGGTTTATCCGTTTCAAGGAAAACTTCTCAGATGAAAATAAAGACATGTAAAGCAAGGATCACAAACGAGTGGGAATATCTGGTTTCAGTCGTGGCTCCCATGTTACCCAGTTGGAGAAGGGTCAGGCCTGACCCTGGAATCTCAATATTAAGACCCAAGGGGGTATTAAGAGACCTTCGAGTCCACACTCCCCACTGTGTGGATAAAGGCACAAGAGACCGGCAGATGAAATGGTTTGCTCAGGGAAAACACAGTTAGTGGGTGTCAGAGCACGAGGGAAACTGAGGAATGAGCTCAGTGTGGTCTCTCCCTCACATTCTTTTTCTTCTCCGGTAGACATTATCAAGTCTCTCTCTCCACAATAGTTTTTAATTGCTTTGCTTTTCCTCTATTGTCTGGGGGGTGGGGGTTGCTTTCTCATGTCCTTTATCTGGGGTGTTCTCACAAACTAACATCCATTAAGACAGTCTTGACTTGGGGTGGGCTGGTCTCCCTTTTCAGGGGGAATGGAAAATGGAAAATTGTTTTCTCTTACCTGTTTTCTCTCAGGCAGTAAGTTCTTTATTGCTAAATGGGACATGCTTGCCACAGGGAAGATGGAAAACACAACATTTTCAGTACAGATAATGGCAAACCAATTAGATAAACTCCAGCAATTGGGTTGTTATTCAGACATGAATCTTTTTGTCTAACGGCTGTTTACTGGTTTCTAGACCTGGCTTCACTCTTATCCTCTCCTGAACCCACAGGGCTTTGAAATTACTGGAAATGGCAGAAATTCAATTGCACTCATTTTCAAAATTCCTTTGATATGGATTTGAGAGCAGATAGCCTGTTTATAGGTGATGTGATCACAAATGTGCCAATACACGTCATAAAGGAAAACTGGCTAAAACCAATTTAAAAATGCCCAAAGAGAGTTCTGAAAATGGTTTTTTTTTTTTTTTTTGTAAAAAAACTTTTCAGAGGCACGTTGAACTTCAAACCTACCTTTGCCTCACAAGACATTATCTGTGGTTAGATAGACATAATTAATAACCATTCCTTTAAGGTAAGTATTGCTAAAACTTATTTTGGAGCAGTGATTTGAGGAGTGAGAAGTTATGTTCTAGACAGATTTTTGAATCTTAACAGGAAATTATTTTAAGAGCTCTATTTTTCTGATATCCATGAAAATGTGGTCTTGGATTGTTATTTTCCTTAATTGGAGGTTAGGGTCCTTCCTTGTAGATTATAGCCAGACTTTATTTTTCTCATTTATATAGTTCCTTAAAATTAAAAAGAGGTGCTAAACTCAGCTGCTCTTCTCACCATGCCACACGGAGGCTGTTTCCTGTTCACTTTGCCTGCTGGCTTGCAGGGCCAGGTCTTGGCTGTGAGAAAGTGCCTACTTTGGCTTGAGGTTTTAGGAACTTATAATTTTCCTCATTCTGAATCCAAATGTGACTCTCTGCTTTAAAACACACTACCCAGTTCAGACAAGGTAGTGTCCAGGTTCTTGCCCCGACCTATAATACTGCCTATTGCCCTCTCTGAAACAAACTTCATGCCATGTTTAAGTGTGATAAGTTCATGTGTGCACTGTGAATTTCAATACCCTTTGAGAAAGTGTCTGAAAAATAGATTTGGGGCGGTGAAATGAAGCAGCACTGATATATCACGTCAGAAATAGTGACGGGTAAATAATAAATTACTCTGGGAAGGTGCCAATGAGGTAATTGACTAGGCTGGTCTTCTCTGGACCTCTGGGCCTCTTCCTGTATTACCTGCTGCTTCTCTGTCTCCTGCGCTGGTTCCTACTTATCTTTCTCACTTCTAAATCTTACAGTGCCCTTGGTCCCAACTTCTCTTTTATTTTATTTTTGAGACAGAGTCTCACTCTGTTGCCCTGGCACCATCATAGCTCACAGAAACCTCAATTTCTTAGGCTTGAGCCATCCTCTTGCCTCAGTCTCCCAGGTAGTGAGGACTATAGGTACCCACAATGCCCAAGTAGTTTTTCTATTTTTAGCAGAGACAGGGTCTTATTGTTGCACAGGCTGCTCTTTAACGCCTAAGCTCAAGCAATCCATCTGCCTTGGCCTCGCAGTGTGCTGGGATCACAGACGTGAGCCACCATGCACATTCTCCTCTCTATCTACACTCCTTTCTTGGGGAATCTCAACTAGTCTCCTGGTATCGAATGTTAACAATATGTGAGTGACTCCCCGTTTATATCTCCAACTCTGATCTCGCTCCTAGATCCTTGAGTCCTTTGTCTCCTTTTACATCTCCACTTGGATGATTAACACAAACCTCAAATGTTAATATGCTTAAAATAAACTCTTAACTCCCTTGCCCATGCCTCATCAACCCGCTCCTCCTGCCATCCTGCCTATCTCCATTCTGTGGTAAGTCAGGTCAACAACTTTGCAGTCATCTCTGCACACTTTGTCTCTCCTCATCTCATTCACCAGCAAATTCATCAACAAATTTGAAGACTGTACCTTTGCAAGATAGCCCCAAATCTGACTTGTTTCTCTCTGTCTCTACAACTTGTCTACCTGGCCCATGCCATCCGCCTTTCCCTTCTGGAGAATTGTTGTTGCTTTGCACTGAGCTCCCTGGTTTCCAGTTGTTCTCCACCCTGACTTTATTATGTGGGCCAGAGGCAGAGAAATCCCATTACATTCAGGTCGGTCCAAAGTTCCTGCCCCGAACCTATAATATTGCCTATTGCCCTCTCTGACCTCATTTCTTCCCGCTTCTTCCTGGCTCCCTCCTTTGCAGACTTATTGGCATTTCTCCTGCTCCTAGAACATAACCAGAGAGCCGTGTACTCCAGGTCTTTCCCCTCACTGCTTCCTCTGCCTGGACTGCCTGTCCTCCAGATGTTCACATGGATTCCCTTCTTTCCTCCTCCAGATCTACATTTAAATGCCACCTTACCAGAGTAGCCAACCCTGGACGCTTTTTATTAAACAGAAATGACTGTCTCTGCTCCACTCATCCTTCACCACTGGTCATGCAACTGCTTGCTCATTGATTCTCTTTTTTTTTTTTTTTTGGCGGGGGGGCTTCTCTCCTTCATCCTCACTAGTCTTCAAGCTTTCTGGAATGAAGACTTTATTCTATTCATTGTCGTATCTCAGTACCCAGAACAGGGCCCATCGTTGTGGGCTTTATAAATACTTGCTGAATGACTAAATGGTTTGCTAGCAAGCAAGTAGGTAACAGAGTTAAAATGTGACTTTGATATCTTACTCACAATATTCATTTTTAGAAGATATAACAGAGGAATTTTAGATATATTCTGTTTGCATCTTGGGGAAGATTTGGAAAGATATCAGGCAAGACAGATCAGGAGACGTTTCCCTACAATCATCTAAGCTTTTTCCAGGAGGTTCTAAAAGTTTTCCAGCACACTATTTGAGTTTCATCTTGTGAGTTAGACAGATGATACAAATGGCCTCTTTTCTATCCTCTGCATTGGGGCTTATTTAAAGTCTCCCAAAGAAAGTTAAAACTCCACAGAGATCTCCAGGCTCGCTGGAGATATGCCTCCCAGAATATCCCTGTTTCTCCTTTAGTAAGCAGCATCAACAGTAGCCATCATTTGAAAATGTGCTCACATCTAAGGAAAAAAAGGAAAAACCCAGGCTTACTCATTAGCAGCTTTCCCTGTGCCTTTCTGAAGCTGTAGTAAATAATTTTCCTCTGTTCCCCACAAATAGTTAATTATAGCACCAGCAGCAGTTCTTTGAGGCGGGAAGCCAGGCGCATCTGCAATGCCCAGAGGAGATGCTCAGAGGCTTCCCTGCTGCATTCTAAAAGCAGCCAATTCAGGCAGATGAGTTTTCCCACAGGTTGGGATGGGCACGAAGGCACCTCTCTCCTATTTCTTCCCCTCCTCCCACCATATTTCTCCTTCTCCTGATGTTCCAATTCACTCTCAAAGGGCATCACCTATGTAATAGTTACACCTCCTGACCTCTCGACAGGATGTCTAGAAAGTGAATTTGGCCCCTAGAAGGGAGGCTAAGTCAGTGCTCCACTGGGGTCTCTCAGCTTCATCATTTGGGCTCAAAATGTGGTTAAGGTCACGTGCCTACAGTTTCATGTTTCCCCTACCAACTTTAAAGTAATCTCTGGAAGTGGCAGAGACCAGGCAGCGTTGAGAGAACCCCTGACTTGAGAAGGTGTGCCAAGCCTTCAGGAACAGTCAAGGCTCAGGCAGCACTTTGATTCTTGTGGTAGCCAACCCCTGGTGTTCCTTTCATGATTATGTTATATACATGGTAAAAGGCACTTTGCAGACGTAACTGAGGTTATCATTCTGCTGACCTTAAAGGAGAGAGATTATTTTCATTATCTAGTTGGTGCCAGTGAAATCATCATGAACCTTTAACAGCTGGAGAGGAAGTCAGAGAGGTGGGAAATGCAAGAAGGATTTGGGAGGTGCTGCTGACTTGAAGGTGGAGGGAGCCACACAAGAGGAAAGGGAGGTGGTCCTAGGAGCAGAGCACAAACCTCAACCAACAGCCAGCAAGGAAACGGGAACCTCAGTCCTGCAACCCCCAGGAACTGAATTCTGCCAACAGCCTGAATGGATTCTTCCTTAGAATCTTCAGATAAGAAAGAGCCCTGTCTGGCTAATATCTTGACTTTAGCCCACTATGACCCTTACCAGAGAATGCCGTCATGCAGTGCTGGATTTATAACCTACAGAAATTGAGGCATAATAAATTTGTGTTCTTGTAAGCTGCCACATTTGTGGCAATTTGTGATGTAGTAATAGAGACAGAGCACAGGGACAAAGGCTTCCCCTGACTCGTGACACTCCATCTTCCCTTTGGCCCTGTGAGCTAATTCGTATTATCATTCCATTTTCTAGATGAGGGAATTGAGTCCTCAGAGTTCAAGTACTAACCTGTGTAAGGTCACAAAGCTGGCCAGGGGCAGAGCACAGCTCCAACTCCAGGGCTGATCCCCTACCCTGCGCTCTTCAAGCTTAGTGCTATTGATGTGTGGGGCTGGATAATTCTTTGTTGTGGGGTATGTCTAGTGCCCTCACAATATTTAGGAACATCCCAGGCCGTGACTCATTAGATGCCAGTAGCACCCACCAATGTGACAACTCATGCATGGTCAAATGTTCCCTAAGACCAAAACAACCCCCAGCTGAGAACCAGTGTCCTCTGCATTAAGCCTCACTCTATCACAGGACTTGAAGAGAAAATGCCTGTTCATGGGTCTGGGAGGAAACTGGAACTTTTTATACATCTCCAAAAGTGCCACTGTCAGCCTGAGCTCTTCCTAAAGGCATTGAAAAGGCTTTTTTGACCTGTGTTGCCAGCCAGGAAATGCGAAGTAATAAGGTCTGAGTGGGACAGGACATGCTTCTCTGAGACTGTGAGCTCCCTGAGTGTTTAGTTGGTGTTGGGCTCTCACAGGCCTTTGGGCCTGATCCCCACATGGAGCTGACTTCCAGAAAAGGTGAGTTTTCTGTGAGTTTGCCTCCTTCCTTGAAAACAATGTGAGCAAAGCAGGCGTGCCAGCTGTCCTGAACACTGTGGTCCTCCCTCAACCCCACCTCCCATATTTCCTTTTTGGAGCCATCACACCTTTTCTCCAGCTGCTAAACATGACCCAGAGTTTGTTTTTCACTGAGAATTGCCTTTGGTAGCAGGTAACTTGCCTTAGACTGTGGTCCCTTGCTCCCTTCTAGGGAATGTCTTCTGCCCAAATCTGGTCTGTAAGGGGGACATGAAAGCTTGTTCCCTCTACCTCACAGTGGGTAACTCTGAAGGGCCATCCCTGTGTCCAAGTGTCTCACGGGACTGAGTTGCTGCAGACACATTCCAGATCAACATGTACCTTTGTCCAGTGCTGCCTTCCTCACTCCCCTAGACACCTGCTCACCAGGCCCCAGCTTGGAGTCTGTTTCCAGGATACCCAAGCAAAGACTCCATCTTTGTTTACTTTTTCATAGCGTAATCACCACCTTAGGGATTTAATTTTAAAGTGTGGAAAGTGGAACTTGTACATGGTTAAAATTAACTCTGAAAATTCCTTTGGGAAGTTAGAAACCAATATTGCATCTCAGTACATCCAGAGTGTAGGATTTTCTTTACAGTGGAATTTGGCCCTGTCCCACTGCTCCCACAGCAGATGAAGGAGTTGACTTGTGTTTGGGAAATTGTGCACAAAATATTATCTTTAAGTGCTGTAGTTTCTCACCCACAAGAGTTGCCAGGGCACTGAGGCTGACTCTGGTTGCTCAGGGGATGACCTCTTCAGGGCACAAGGGAATGAGCAGGTCAGTAAGCTGGAGAGCCCACCCTTTACATCTCCCTCTTTCTTTCTTTGTTTATAACTGAGCTCACTGAATTCACACAGTTACCTCAACTCATGACATAACTCCACTTCTTCTTATTATGTTATTTTAATTTAGAGAAACTAATTAGTGAGAGTACATTTTTTCAAGAATCACAAGTTCATCAGCAATATCAATTCTAACTTAGCTTTTTAGTTGAATCAGACTTGATATTAAGAGGGGTCATGAGTTTTAGTTTTTTCTCCATCAGTTATGGCTGTGTGGCCACTTGGAAATCACTTACCAGCTCAATGGTAAAATTGTATTTTAAAGCTTCAAGGCAAAGGCCAGAATCAATGATTCCTTAGACCGCTCCTGCTCTAGCCTTCCCTTCATGCAGAGGATCAGGGAAAATTAATTTATGAAACACAAATTTGTGACAGAGCAGCCCTGGGTAGCAGTTAGGATAGACACCTTACAAACCACGAGACCCCTGCAAATGAGGGTGTGAAGAAACAGTAGCCACAAATGCTCTCGGGAGTAAGAGTCCTATAAAATACCATTCTACTTTTGTATTTTCTATAGTATTAATAATAAAACTTACCATGCCTATGTTTCCTTCCAAGTGAAATATAATTGAATTTACTTCTTCCTTTTCCTCCAAGGAGGCATTTGGAAGATAAATTGGGGAATTCCTATATGTTTCTTAGAGCAATATCAAAATCTCAAACTTTACCATTTTAGTGATAATAAGAATGAGGGGGAAAAGCAGCCCTATTCTTTTTCTTTTCTTTCTTTCTTTCTTTTTTTCTTTTTTCTTTATTTTTTTCAGACAGAGTCTTTTTGTCACCCTGAGTAGAATGCCCTGGTGTCATAGCTCACTGCAACCTTAGACTTTTGGGCTCCAGTGACTCTCTTGCCTCAACCTCCTGCATAGCTGGCTAATTTTAGAGACGGGATCTTGCTCTTGCTCAGGTTGGCCTGAAACTCCTGAGCTCAAGTGATCTGCCTGCCTCAGTCTCCCAGAGTGCTAAGATTACAGGTAGGAGCCAGTGCATCTGGCCCTATAAACTCCTTCTTAAAAAGGTACTAAAACTATCCAGTTTCTTTTTGCCCAGCCCTCAGGCTGAGACTGTCATGCATTCACTGTGGTGATAAGTGGAGGATACCCCCAATTCTGTTAGTTACCCATTGGGGGAAGGTTTGGTTAGGACGAAAGAGGAGGAAGATATTTTTCTTCACAACATTTTAAATTTGAAAGTAGATTTTCCAAAAGGTATTGGTGCTTTTCCTTCTCTTCCCTAGTGTTAACTTCAGTATCAAATAGTTAACTAATACAAATCAAAAGAAAGCAGAGTTTGAATACAGCAAATACAAATCACACAAATCACGTCCAGTTAATTTTAAAGAATAGGGAGATTCTCTTTCGTTCAGACAGTATTGTTCTGTGAGATTTTTGAAGTGATCATATATCCAGCGAAGCCAACTTTCATGGGTTGTTGAAGTGTCTTGAAAATTCTAGACATATATTAAAAAAATAAATCTTTAAAGAAAAAAATAGATCACCATTGGATTATGTGGATGCTACTGATGCTTATTAGACAAGTGGGTATGTTTGGATAAGAAACAAGCCACAAAGATACAATTCCCAAATCTATGACGTGGAGGAAACACCATGCATTCTTTGAGATAAGAGAACCCAGGCAAGATTTTCTTACACTGATAAGAGTTTCTGACTTGTAAAGTTGGAACAGGTTTAAAAATGATTTTGAGGGATAATTGTCTAGGCTAGCAAATTGCTTAGAAAAAGAAATACATGTTTGTAATGCTCAAGTCAAATAATGGCTGTCAACAAACGAAGTTCAGGTTCTTTTGATTAACTTATCTGGCTTCCTAAGACCAGGGTGTGTTGCCCGTACAATGTGAGTCTTTCAAGTTTTTAAAAAATATTTCATTACATGTGCACATATGGTTTACCAGCACTTTGAAACAAATATTACCTTAAATAAATCTCTTTTCTAGGAGCTTTTCAAGTACTTGTAAAATGTATGAGGTTTTCCTATGTTGACTATGGACCACAATTAGGTTTGGGGTCAAGACCTGTTGATGTTGCTCTAGAAAAAGTTTAAGAAATCTCACAGAGGTTCTGAGCAACCCTGATGTTGAGAAGGCATATTTAGTTTTATTATTTTATCTCAGCATTGGGTTTATTTATTATATCTTTGAATTATTTTAGCTATTAATTCTTTCTAGGCACACTGTCCTTGCTTCGGTGATTGTACCAGGACGGCACATGAGACCAGGAACACAGTGTGTATTGGGCTTTAAAAATTAAAAACTGGTTCTTCCTGGGATTCTTAGTCATAAAACTTGGACGTGATAAAATAGCCATTGGTTTCTGTTACCCATAATTAAGAGTGTATCTAATGGAGGGGCTACAGACACGGCTATACAGTACTTCTGTTTCCTAATGGATGGACATTTTGGGATAGGGATAAAAATATAAGATGAGAAAACCAATACTATTTCATGAATTGAAACCCAGAAGGAAAGTTAGTTAGTAATCGTTCATTCATTCGGCATCTACTGAGCCCATGCTCAGAAATGCACTATGCAAAGATACTACAGAAATAAACAAGACATCATTTTTGCTTTTTAGCATCTAAATCATGATACTCAGCTGCCTGCTAAACTTTTAGTAGAGAGTGTTGGAAAGACAAGAGAACATCTGCAAAATAGTCTACATCAGAATCTGTGCTGTTAGTGATTTTCCTGCATAAACAAAGATCCCTTTCCAGTCTTTTCTTCCTCCGTTTTCCCTTAAATATAAATAAGTTTGTCACAGGAGAGACAGACATCACAAAATTTCTGTTCTGAACCCAGAACAAAACAATAAACTATCTTGGTTCTCTTTTTCTTTTTTATGTCTTGGGTTGATAGCAGATCTTGGTGGTTTCTTTGGCCAAAAAGCTACTAGGTAGAGCCATTGCTGAGATCCCTGTTGGCTCAGATCACCCTGCACTGGGCTTTGCAGCCCCCTTGACAATTCTGTGGTCAGTGAGTGAGAGAGGCAGCCAAGCGGGACAGACACAAGAGTGAGAGGGGCAGCCAAGTGGCACAGGCAGCTGGTACTACCAGTTCTGGTAATGTCACAGTTCAAGAAGACATAATGTTTCAAAGAACAATGGGGCAACTTGCTCTTAAGCTCTTGGTCCACAAGGCCTAACGTGCAACATCTAGGCAAGACAAAAGCCTGTATCAGCAGTTCTTCTGGCTACTTGTTCCTTCTCCCTTCTCTACACTTTTATTTACTTTTCTTTTCGAAACCTGTTTGAATGTGCTTGGGAAGCCCCCAACTGGGGTATTCCAACGCTAGACATATTTGCCTTTTTGTCTATAAGCCCAGAGAGAAGACTCCTTATATTGCTGCTTTTGTATTGTTCATAGACAGTGATTTTTGTCTAAGAATAGTTGCCACTATATTTTGCTATCAACAGATGCCAAAATTAGATGCCATGCAGGAAAGACTCAGGCCTTAATCTAATATTTTGTAAAGAGGAAGTCATCATTAGCTGTTTTTACTTTTTGCAAAGCATTGTAAGATTTTTCTTTTCCTGGAATGAGTTTATTATCGACAAGAATTCCTGACATATAACCTTGATAAGACGGAGAAAAGGCACATGAGACTTTGTCTTCTTTAGTTTCTCTTCTATTTTCTGTTGGCCTTCATGGGCAGGGCAGATGGTTATCTCCACCAGGTAGGGACAGTTGGCTTCTAGGGCCCTTAGTATGGGTAGTGAGGGGGAAGGAATACCCATTTGATGATAATACACAATATTTCAAAGAGAAAGACAAATGATCTAGAAACACCAGTACCTGATGTTTTCTTTCTTCTTTCTTTCTTTCTTTCTTTCTTTTTTCTCTCTCTCTCCCTCCCTCCATTCCTCCTTCCCTCCCTTGTTTCTTTCTTTCTTTCTTTCTCTTTCATTCCATTCTAGTAATAACCAACCTGTTTCATTTTCTTCTCCTTTTAAATGTTGCTTGGCACTTTAAGAATCAGCATTTCAGAGATCATTTCAAGAAGTTCTAATATGAGAAAATTTAGTTCTAATTAGTGTCTCTGATCCAAATAGTGGTTTTTGAGTCTCTCGATTCTCTTTCCCAGTCAGCCTTTTGAGCAATCCTTTGCCTTTGCCCCTCGGTTTATTTTATTTTATTTTTTTGTTTCCAAAAATGATTTTATTTATTTATTTTAAACAATGGCAGTCTCGCTAAGTTGCCCTGGCTGGTCTTGAACTCGGGCTCATGCTACCCTCCTTCCTCAGCCCTCCAAGCACTGGGATTATTATGGGCGTAAGCCACTGCACCTGGCCTCCTATAGTTTATGTTTTTCTCTGAGTAATCTTAGGGCAATGTAACCAATGAAGATTTTAAGAAAATACACAAATAAAAGGAAACTAATTGGCCATAGAAGGCAAGAATATGGAACAGAGTTGAAGTGTAGGGAAAATCAGTGTCACAGCCCACCACAGTGGCGTTGGCCTAGTGGTGCCCACCTTGGGTTCACAGGTGAGACAGACAGATCCCTGTTCAAATGCTGCTGCTCAAGGGTATCCCCAGGCAATGAATCAGTATACCCAGGACAGAAGCTGTTATCACACAGAAAGGAGGGCTTCTCCCCTAAGTAGTGGTACCAGCTTTGACAACAGACCCTTTGGCGGCTTGGCTGTTACTGCAAATGCAAACATCAAGTGGCTTCTCAGAGCAAAAAGTCCGCTCCAGGGAATGTGAGAACCCCTGGGTTGAAGAGTTAAAGAAAAATTACTGGTGGCCTTCCAGTTGCTTTACTTGCATTCCTAATTAAAGCCCAAATTAAGCCTAAGGAAATGGTCACATGAAAAGCCCCACAAGAATGAGTTTCTAGATTCCATCAGCTCAAAAGAAGTCTCATGTGCAAATCCCCAACTCAAATGTCTGACTCACTTTTTCTCAGCCCATCCTGGGAGTCCTGGGGTAGAGGTGGTACTGGCTTCAAAGTACAGAAAGCAACAATTACACACTTTCCCTCTTAGTCACGTGCCCAAGAGAAATCAGAATCTACCCAAATGGATGAGGGAATGGAGATGGTGATCACTGGAGTTCATATTCTGAGAAGCTAGAGTGGAGACACAGGCAGAGGAGTCCCTGTGTCGCTAAGAGGATACACTTAGCTGGCAAAAAGCCCAATTTGAGCTGTGGGGCAATAGGAAATGGGACCTGTAATTCAAGAGTAAGGGAAAGAATAGAGACCACAAAATGTGGGTTGTACGTGTCAAGAAGACAGTTGAGGCAGGAGGGAGAATTGGGGCAGTGCTAAGAAATACAGGATGAGAAGGAAGGCCAAGAGGGTTTCAGGGCTGCACTCATGCGTGGACACTGAGCCCTGTGGCCTGCTGGGAGCTGATCACCTACTGGTCCACTCATTTTCCCATTCACACTATGGGGCATGGCAGCCTCCTCAGAACATGTGGAGTCTCTAGAAGAAACCTTCCATAAAACGACTCATTAAGCTGCTTGGTGTCTTCCTCTCCATCACAGGCCAAAACATGTTTCCAGGCAGCCCCAGGTCCTCAGGCAATAATTCCAGAAGCTATCCAGGGAAAGGGAGTTATCCCTGTGTGTCCCTCCTTCAGCCCTATAAAGGGGTCTGGGATTATTTATTATGAATGAGACAGAGGAGCAGAGAATCCCTGGGCCTCTCTGCCCAGGGTCCATTTGGCCTGTCATTGCCTCGCCCCTCCACACATCCTTGGTGGGCTCACTGGTGGCAGCAGAGGTTGGAAGGCAGGCTTCCAGTGAAAACTCACCCTGGGGTCTCTCTCCAGCTGCTGCCTGTGGTGTAGGCTGCGTCTTCTCTTGGCTTTTGCAAGGCCATTGTGATAAAAGTGGTACAGGCCTTCAGTGAAAGGGAGCTGTGGAGGGAAACAGATACAGGCACGGTTAGCTTCTGGGCTCGGCCTGCAAAGTGAGCATGGGTTCCCTGGGATGGGGAGGGAGTGAGAACCAAGGGCAAGCCTCCCATCATACTAGGCCCTGTCTTCTTGTCTCCATCCTCTTTGCCTTCTCCTTGACTTTGCTTAGGCCTGCCTTCTCCTCCCAATTCCCAGATACCTTCTATTTCCCGCCTTCTATGCATCCTTTGGTTCCTTTTCCTCTTCTATGGAGCCTTGTCTTTACATTCATATGCACAGAAGATTCTCCTTTCTCCTCTCTTGGACCAGTGTATAGTCTGATTGCTCCAGGTTTATGCTGTGACCTTGTCATAACTTCACAGCTGACTTATCTCTCTTGCATCTCAGGCTTTCTCTTTGAGGTCCTAATGCCTATGATCAGTTGAGCATGAACATCTAACAGTGTTAAATACCTATTGGAGGACAGGCCAGTTTTCCCCCCATCTTCCTATCCCAAGAATTCTTGCAATCAGGGATGAGTATCAGAGCCTATTGCAGGAGCCACAATACAGGGAGCCTGCCTTTGGCATAGGGCCTGTAAGAACCTCAGAGAACCAAAAGAGGACTGTCATTTGGTTTATGATCCAAGGTAACTCAGTGGGGAGGACATTGATCTGGGAGTCAGAAGGCCTGGATGGGGCTTGTTTCTGCTATCATCTAACTGTATGACCTTGGGCCAGTTATTTCCCCACTAGACTTCTTTTTCCTAAACACAGAGCCCTGAAGTTCCCAGATCTCTTGTATTTTTCCACGTCTTCCTGTCAAAGAAGATAATCCTATTTGCAATTCTTAACCTAATCAGTGAATTTAAATAAATCCTTGAAAATTATAGACAAAATAGTGTATATATGTGCTATCTTGGCAAGAGTACACATGGTTTTCATCAGATTCTCAAAGGATGCCCTAAACCAAAATGCATTTCACTACTCAAAGTATTTGTGATTGAAATTTTGAGTGAGTGTGTTGTCATTCAGTGTCTTAAAGTAAAGAAAAGGGAATGTAGATGATTTGAAAGTAAGGTTTTCCAACACAGCTGGGGTCAATTTGAGATTTTTTTTAGATCGAGTAGAGCCTGAGTGTAGCTTGAATATTTCTTAAATAACAGTTATTATTATTTTTGTATTTTTAATATAGAATAAATATATATTAAATCTGGGAAACAGAAAAAACATGAATAGCAAAGTAAAAATTTTTCATATTTTCTTTTTTGGCAATACTGGAGTTAGGTTATCTTTTTCTACTTCAGGTCTACCCACTCCTGAGCAACTATTATTTCCTTAATAGTAACATGAGTTAGTTTTGGATCTTCTTCTTTGTTTACACATACACACACACACAAAGCCCAGTCTATATTATTATGCAAAATGGTTCTTCACTTATCATTCATCTGTTATCACAAACTCCATTCTCCTTCTTTGTAACAGCTGTCTAGTATTCCATAACACGCCCTGCAGCATCTGTTACTTTCCATTACTAATACATTTTAAGATGTTTCCATTTTTTTTCTTTAAAAAAATTTTTTTTTTATTATTTAGGATTCTTTGAGGGTGCAAAGAATTAAGTTACATGGATTGCATTTATTTGTCCATTTTTTTCTTTCATTAAAAAATAATGTTGCGTGTTGAGAAGAACTTTAAGAGTGATGGAGTAAGAATCTTCAAAAGTCTATTCTTACACAAAAGCAACTAGAACACTGAATAAATGTTCAAAGCAACTTTTATAAAATTCTGGAAATTAAAAAAAGGCTTGCAGCAACCTGAGAAACATTTATTCAAGAAAAATGTTGACTCTCAGTAATAACAGCAAGCTTTGTAGTGCTTTAAATTGCCCTATTACCATCCACTCTTCAGCATCTTTGAACCCTACCAACCTTGTAATCATAGGAGCTGTGAAAACCAGAAGCCAAACAGACACTGGAGGGTGCAGAATGGGATTGGAGCTTTTCAAAAAGCCCCATATAATACTAAAAAAACCCTCAGGTAATTGCCTAGAAGATACATGAAAATGTCCCATTCATAGGGTTTGTTGTTATTTTTTTTCTCCTTTGACCTGACCCGGAGTTTGCACATTGGGAAAAGCCCTTTCCCTATGGAGTGTCTCAAAAACAATCTGTGGTGATTACTTATTACTGAAGCATCCTCTGGCAGCAATACAGATCCCGACAAACAAGAGGCTAGACATAAATCTTTGCAAAAAGGTCTGGGGAATATACTTTGCTCTGATATGTTCCTAGAGACTCACAAGGCCACATGCATATGCAGCACTGTGCACATGACCAGGCAGACAATGCCTAAGAAGGCTTCACGTGTTCACCTTTGGTTGCCTTTCAGCTTCTTTAAAAATAGAAACTGAAGGCCAAGGCAGGGTTGCAAAGTGCCTGCCTGGGCTGTCCCAATATGCACACAGAGCCCTCCTGTAAAGGATGAAAACAAAAAATATCCCACTCTTTTTATTCAAAGCCTTTAGGGAAATTTCTGTATAGTCATTAGCTGACCATGAAGCTAACAAAGCAGAGATTCAATGGCACATTAAAGGACTAACAAAATTTATAGAATTAATCCAGGAAACATACTAACCAAACAGCAATAGTAACAACAGTAAAACCCAGAAACAGCAACAGAACTCATGGAATGACTAAGATTGATAGAATGGATGAAAACAAAACAAAATACAAGACACATTCAACTGTATGCTGTCCTTAAGAGACACATTTTAGATTCAAATACACAAATAGATCAAAAGTATAGGTCTATGAGAAGATATATTAATATTAAGTAATATTATGTAAGCAGCAAAATAAGAGGGGGAGTGGCAATACAAAAATTAGACAAAATTTATTTTAAGACAAAAATTGTTATTAGAGAAAAGGAATGACAAAGTTTAATCCATCAAAAAGGCATAAGACTTATGAATATATATGTACCTAACAACAAAGCACCAAAAGGCATGAAACAAAAGCCTGGGAGAATTGAAAAGGTAACTTGTCAGTGACAGCTGGTGACTCTAATAGTTCACTTTTAATAATGGAAAGAATCAGTAGGTGGAAGATCAAAAAGTAAACTGAAGGATTAAACAAAACTACAAACAACTAGACCTAACTGACATCTATAGAGCCCAACAGTGGCAGAATATGTGTTCTTCTCAAGTCACATGAAGCATTCTCTAGGATCATGTTAGATCATAAAACAAGCTTTAATAAGTTTAAAAGGAGTAAAATAACACAAAGTATGTTTTAGATCACAATTACCAGTTTCATTAAGAATCAATAACAGAAGAAAAATTAGGAAATTCAGAAATACATGGAAATTAAACAAGATACTCCTATATAATTAATGAGTCAAACAGGGAATCACAGAGTATATTAGGAAATACTTTTAGATGAATGAAAACAAAAACACAGAATACAAAAACTTATGGGAAGTAGCTAATGCAGTGTTTTAGAGGAAATTCATAGCTGTAAGATGTCCACTAAAAGAGAAGAAAGATCTTGCACCTTATAGAACTAGAAAAACAAGAGCAAACTAAATCTAGAGCAAACAGGAAGAAGCAAATTAGAGAAGGTAGAAGTTAAAACAAATAAAATAGAAATCAGGAAAACAATAGAAAAAATAAACAAAACCAAAAGTCATTCTTTGAAAAGTTCAACAAAACAGAGAGAGAGAGAGAATTCAGTTGAGTAAAATAAGTAAAAGAGGGGACTTCACTACCAAGGTACAGAAATAAGAAGGATTTTAGGGAATACTGTGAAAAACTTTATGTCAATAATCTTCATGAATTTAAAAACCTTTTTTCAGAATAAAGCCTTGGCCTACATGATTTTATTGTTGAATTCTACCAAATATTTATAAAATTAATACCAATCCTTTCAGAAACTCTTCCAAAAGAATTGAATGCTTCTCAACTCATTCATTCAGGCCAATATCACCCTGATAAGAAAACCAGACAAAGATGTCATAAGAAAAGAAAACTACAGACTGATATCCCTTTAAATTTCAACCCCAAAATTCTGTTAAAAATACTAGCAAACTGAATTCATCAAAATATAAAAAAGATTATGTGTAAGGACAAAGTGGGATTTACTTCAATAATGAAACATTGTTTTAAGACTTAAAAAGCATTCAATTATTAATGTAATAATTATATTAATAGAATAAAGAACAAAACCACACGATCATCTCAATAAATGCAGAAAAGCATATGATGAAATCTGATATAATTTTGTAATAAACACATTTGAAAAAATTAAGAATAGAAGGGAATTTTCTCAGTCTGACAAGTGTATCTATGAAAAGCCCAACAGCTGTCATCAGATTTAATAGTGAAAGGCTGACTGCTTTCCCTTTAAGATCAGAATAAGACAACAATATCTGCTCTTTCCCTTTCCGTTCAAGAGTGTACTAGAGAATCTAGCCAAGGCATTTAGGCAAGACAAAGAAATAAAGGCACCGGACTGACAAGCAAGGGGGAAAACTCTTTCTATTTGCAGAAGACATATATATAGAAATTCCTAAGGAATCCACAAAAATTTATTAGAATCAATAAGATATTTCAATAAGGTTGCAGGAAGGATATAACACTGACATACAAAATCAATTATATTTGTATATATAGACAATGAAAAGTACAAGCATAGAATTAAGAAAACAAGTCAATCTAAATTAACATCAAATAAATAAAATACTAGGGAATAAATCTACTAAAAGAAGTATAAGACTCACACACTGGAAAGTACAAAGCATTATTGAAAGAAATTAAAGAAGATCAACATAAACAGAAAGGCATCCTATGTTCATGGATTTTTAAGATGGCAATACCCCCCACTTATCTGTAGATTGTGCACAATTCTTTTGAAATCTCTGATGTTGTTTTGCTGATCCTAAAATTTAAATAGCAACCCAAAGGATCAAATTAATAGCCAAGATGATCTTGAGAAAGAAGAACAAATTTGGAAGACTCACATTTTTTCTATTTCAACATTTCTTCAACGTGACAGCAATTAAGACAGTGTGGTACTCACATAAAAGAGACATAGAGTTTAATGGAACATAATTGAAAGATCATAAATAATTCATAATATTAAACTTATGGCCAATTGCTTTTCAATGTAGAGAATGAAATTCAATGGGAAAGAATATTTTGCAACTAACTATGCTTAGACAACTAGAAAATGAAAAGTTTTCCAGATGAAAAATGAAAAAAGATATGAATCTGCCTCACACCGCATTCAAAATTTAATTAAAAGTGATTTATACACTAAATGCAAGAGCTAAAACTATACAACTCTTTCAATATTCATCACTTTTGGCTAGGCTATGTTTACTTAGATACAACACCAAAAGTATAAGGAACAAAATATATTTATGTATATATATATAGTACTTCATTCAAATTAAGAATATCTGTATTTTAAATGAGATCATAAGGAAATGAAAAGATGACCCACAGAATGGGAGAAAATATTTTCAAATCATATGCTGGATAAAGAGCTTGCACAAGAATATTTAAAGAATGCTTATAAGACAACAATATAGCCAGATAACCCAATTTGACAATTAGCAAAGGGTTTGTATACCTATTTCTCCAAAGAGATACATAAATTGTATCTACATCTATACACAAAAGATGTTTAACATTATTAGATATTAGGGATATACAAAGCAGAACCATGAGATATCATTTTACACCCACCAGGATAGATAAAACAAATACACCCCTTCCCCTTGCAGAGGTGTTGGCTTAGATGGGGAGGAGTTTGAACTCTTATATACTACAGGCAGGATAGTAAGTAAAATGGCACAGACACTTTGGGAAACTCTTTGTCAGTTATTAAAAATGTTAAACATAGACTTTTCATATGACCCAGCAATTCCAAGTTCTGCATATGTGTGGGAGAAATGAAAACATATGTCTGCGCAAACACTTGTTTGCAAATGCTCTTGGAAGCCTTGTCCATGACAGTCAAAAACTATAGGCAGTCTAAGTTTTTATCAACCAATGAAATGATAAACAAGATGTGGTATATACGTACGCTGGAATGTTATTTTCAAGTAGAAGGGAATTAAGTGATGATGCATGGCAGAACATAAGATGAACCTTGAACACTTGATGCTTGGTGAAAGAAGCCAGAGAAAAGGTCACATGCTCTGTTACTTCCCTCATATTAAATGTCCAGAATAGACAATTCCATGGACATGGAAAGTAGATTAGTAGTTGCCTGGGGTTGGAAGGAGGCAGAACTGAGGAGTTCTGGGAATGGTCCAGGGTTCTTTCTAGGGGTGGTACAAACATTCCGCAGTTGCAGCAGATCGTGGTAATGATGGCACCACTTTGTGAATAGGCTCAAGATCACTGAATTGGACATTTCTAAGGAGTGAATGCTATGATACGTGAGGTATGTCTCAATCAAGCCATTCTGTAATTATCGATACATGGATAGATGAAAGTTTTCCTGTAGACTAATCCTAGGAATTCAGTCACTCAGTTACAGATTATGAACACTTACTTTGACAAATAGTTCTGAAAAGTTTCCTGTAAGGTTACATATTCCAAGATCCACCCCAAAGTGATAAGAATAAAAAGATCCATTTTCCTGTGCTCCCAATAACCCTGGGTTGGTATTTATTGAATGACATTTTAATTTTTGCCAATGTGATAGGCAAAAATGCCATCTTATTTGTATGTTTTTAACTATTTGAGAGTTTGAGCATCTTTTCATGGATTTGTTTGCATTTTAGTTTCTTCTCTTTTCTCTTGTGTTATTTTGTACTCCTTGTCAGAAGAGAGGCCCTGTGCTTGATGCTAGAGTCACTAAGACATAGTCTTAGCCTTAAAATAACTCACAGTTCACCAGGAAAGGCATATTTGCATCTAGCAGCACGCTAATGGTGCTCTGTGGAGGCGGTTTAAGAGCAGGAGGGCTGGAGTCACACTGCCTTGGTTTAGTTTCTGTCTCTTCCACTTAAAAGCAACATGACCTTTGGTTTGTTGGGCCTCAGATTTTCAGCTTATAAAATGGGGTGTACTCTTTTCACATTGCTGCTAGGGGAGTTAGTGAGATAATGCATAGAGAGTGCTTGGAATAATACCTGGCACACGGTGAGCACTCAGTAATTGTTAGTTATTATTTTCCCTGTTATGCTATAACAGAGTTATGAACAAGGAGCCACGGGAACCCGAAGCAAGAATCATTTCAGTTGGAGGGATACCTTGGGAATGTTTCTTAAAATTTCTGGAGGAAAGGAAGTACATTCAGATGAAGAGAATATTTTCCATTTTTATTAAAAATTGTATTTTCTTGGTGTTTCAATTTTGAAGAGTATGGGTCTTTCAAAATCATAGCCAGGCAGATGCTGGCATGGCCGTGACAAGAAGGTAACAATTTTACACTGTTGTTGAGGCTGCAAACTAACACAACCTCTTTGGAAGGAAGTATGAAGAATTCTTAAGGAACTCAGATTAGACCTCCCATTGACTAGGCACTACCCACTAATAGGCATCTACCCAGAAAAAAAAAAAAATCCTTCCATCATAAGGTCATTTACACTAGACTGTTAATCATGGCTAAATTTACAATCACCAAAATGTGGAAACAACCTAAATGCCCACCAACCCAGGAATGGATTTAAAAACTATGATATATGTATACTATGGAATACTATTCAGCCACTAAAAAGATGGAGGCTTTGCATTTTTTGAATTAACCTAGATAGAGTTGAAACACATTCTTCTTTGTAAAGTATTATAAGAATGGAGAAGCAAGAATCTGACATACTCAATTCTAATATGAAGCCAGTAGATGATCTAATACATGCTCACATATGAGAAAAACCTCAAATCAATTCAAGGTGGGGGGCGGGAATGAGGGAGCAGGGAGCGGGGAGCATGATGGGCACACTGTTAAGGTGGGTGGCACACCTCTTGGGGAAGGACAGAATTATTAGAGGGACTCTACCTAACAAATGCAAACATCGTAACCTAATTCTCTGTACCCTCGAATTAACCTGAAACAAACAAATAAACAAATCATAGCCACATTTCTTTAACACTCCTCATATCAAGAGATGAGGTCTGTGATCCCAACCCTTGAATCTGGGAACATGACTGCTTTGATTACAAGAGCATGGTGGAAGTGATACTCGCGACTTCGGAACCTGACTCATAAGAGGTCATGCAACTTCTGCCTTGTTCACTGGAACACACATACTTTTAAATTACTGACCTACAATTTAAGAAGTCCAGCTACCTTCAGGCTGGCATGCCATGAGGAAGCCCTGTCCACCCTGGGAAGCTTGTGTAGAGCTCTGGGTCACACCCCTGGCTGAGTCCAGCCTCAGGCTTCTCATTTAGGGGGCTAACTACACACGTGGAAAGACATCTGTATGATTTCAGACACCAGTCATTCTAGCCATCCTCTGTTGAGCTCCCAGCCCAGTGTCCAGACATTGTGCACCACAGAGAAGCCATTTCCACTGGGCCCTTTCTAGATTTCTGATCCCCAAATTTATGAGCGTACTAAAATGGTGGTTATTTTATATATGTAAATTTTGGGTTGGTTTGTTACTTGGATAACAGGAGCAAAGAGCTACCTGAAAGTTTTCTTTCTTCATCTTAAAGGGCTATGTTAACTCAAAACTCTTTAATAACACTGGTTCTGTCTATCAACTGGTGACAGCAGCTTAGAGCAGCTCAGATATGGGCCATCAAGGGACATCCCTGGCACAGGAGGGGAGGGCCAAGACCAGAGCAGCAGATACCAGATGAACTTCACTGGCATAGACCTTAATGAGGGGTCTGTGTGCTGATAAAAATTTTTTGGAACACTGCAGCTTTTGTGATTTAATTCCTGTTCATTAAAAACCACGTTCTCTCGGGCAACATTAACATACATATTTCATGTGCATTTTGCAGGCTCAGTGGTTCTTAAATGTTTCTCTATTTAACCCTGCTGATATAGCCAGGGTAATGTTAAGATCTAATAAAAAAATAGAAGAGAAGAAAGGAGATTGTAAGTGGGCTATTTTCCCCTCCCCAAAGACTTAAGGCCTTTGGCCACTACCAGGTGGTATGAACCTGAGGTTTTGTTTCCTATTGCAGAGGGCACTACAGATCTGAGAATTTTTAGTCCTAGAAGGAACTTTGAGTGATTAAGTGCCAGTAGGCACTGAAGGGACATATTTTACCATTATGCTAGATTGTTTCACTGATTCTTTTTAGAAATCGATTTTGAATGGAGTAAAAGGAAAAACTTTTCCTTGTATTGGAATTCTAATTAACAATTGTACAAATAGTGATGGAAATTGAATATTATCATTTAGGAAACATTGCAGTAATAATTGTGGGTGGCAAGCATCAACAATGGATGGTAAAATTAATGGGTAAAATACAGAGGGTCCCCCCCCAAATGTATACTCATTTTAAGAAAGGAAAAAAGCCATGTTAGAATTGTAATGCACAAGTCATGTTTAACTTCTGTAATTATAAGAGATACAAGAGATAAGACAACACATCTTACCAGTATATATTGAGTATCACAATTTTATACAGTTTTTTTTCTTTTTTGAAATGTGTATACATTTTTCGGCACCTTCTGTATATATCACATTGGTTTATCAATTTATTTATCAGTGAACACAAGAGTTGTTTCCACTTTCTGGTTGTGAATAACACACGCGTGCTGCTGTGAGCATCGGTGTGTCTGTGTACTAGTTATGCAATATCTTTTCAATCTGACACTGTTTCCATGTTGAGAGTTAAAAATGTGAAATTATTTTCAAATTCAAGTAGGAATGATTTTAGAAGAGCTGTACGGTTTCAAGTCAGAGGCCCCCGAACTTCCTAAAGTGACACAAAGAGGTCACTTTTTATAGTGGTGTTTACCTTAAGCTATTGAGGGAGGGGTAGAGCTTGCCCAGCTGGGAGGGACCCCGGCAGAGCCCCCAGGTTTTTGAGTGTAAATCTGGTGCCCTTCCCACCGTAATGTTTCTGTTGCAGTCCTGCTCTATGTCCCACCCCCCTTTGTGACCCTAGTTAGGAATTCATAAGATCTTGAGCTGGAATTCCTGAAAAAGATGAGTGAGACTCAGGAACAGCCAGGCCAGTGGGTGACATCTCCTCCTGTGACTTTGGATTCTTTGGTAAGAAGAGTTCTCTTGGCTGTGAGAGAAATGAAACTAATCACCTCATGGAATTAAAATCAGAAACTCTGCCCAGCTCACTCTTGGGCAATAAATAGGCGAACTGATCACAAACCTAACAAAAGACTAACCTGCAAGCATTGGTTATTCTTCTGGCTCTTTTTGTCTCTTGTCTTTGGCAAAAGATAAGATCCACCGTCCTCTGAGCATCTGAGAAGCAGCCACTTAAGAACATTGTACAAGGTGAGCCCCACCATAGCCAGACAGAGGGAAAGACAGAAGATGCCCATGACTTAAGGTCGTGTAAGATACTTGCCACCCACACAGCCCTCTAGGGTGTAATGCTGACAGATGCATTCCTCAGCTTCCGGAATAGGGTGGTGATCTTACAAACTACCAAGACATTGAAAACAGTGGTAGGTCCCCAACACTCACTGGAGTGTCCTAGTAAGAAACCTCTCCTACACCCATCATTTAGGATATTTTTAAATGCTTTCTTCATTGAAACACATCAAGCACCCTTTTAAAAAACCGTCACCTTGTCCTCTTAATCCAGAATATGCATGGTTCCAGAAGAAAGGAGAAATATAAGTGAAAGAAGAATTGACAGCAAATTGTCAGCCAGCTTGAAGTTCCAGGCTGGGCGCACTCTAACAGGCTGCTAGCTCAACCTGCAAAGGTTTCAGAAATTCTCATTATGCCACAAAAATTGGTGGATCCCACCAATGCTTCTCCTCTCTCCTTTCTCTCCCTCTGCCTTCCTTCCCTCCACTGATAACTGTGGTGTGGCTCTAAGCTAAAGCACCTCTGTAAGCTCAGCCCCCCTTACCCTAGCAGCAGGGGACCCCAACTGAACTGGCAGTCCTTTGTGGACAGATAAAAAGGCATAGATATGTAAAAAATGTAAATTCCACATGGAGCCCACTTCCTGTCTTTTTTTTTTTTTTAAGTACCAGGGTTCTCTCTCCTTAGGCAACCCTTGGATGCTCCAGAAGTCATCTATGACCATGACCCCTGCCCCCCATTTACTTGTTCTTAGGAAAGTTCACGCTTATTAAAGATTCTCAAATGGTCCAGAGCCCTGAACAGGTAAGAGCTCCCGGATCAGACGTGGTGCTGTCCTTCCACTTCTCATGGCTCCTTCCTTTGTCATTTGTCCCTTTGGCTGCTCTCCTTTGTCATTTGTCCCTTATGCAGGTTTTTGTGGTCAGGTCAGCCTTGGCTGGGAATCCAGTCTGGGAGAACATAGGACGTTGTTCCACGTGTAAGAGTTTTATAATTTTATTTTCAAGAGGAGCCGCTGTCAAGAGGCTTAAGGAATAAAAACTGGGAGATGAAATCATACGTCAAGGATTGTAAACTGGCTCAGCTGATAATTGCTTGTCAGTTTCATGTGGGAGCCTACATTTCACAGATAAGGACAGACTCATCTGCGTTTTACTGGCGTTTCCCAGAGACCATTCCTGATCTCCTTCCACAGCAGCTGCCTCTGTGGGCAGGATAGATGGGCCAGAGAGGGAACTCGCAGTGGGGGCAGGGGACAAGTTTAGTGCTCCGGGCTCTGCCCTAAAAATGCTGAAGGCCGGTGAGGGAAAGTACAGACAGGAGAATTATATTGTATAAGTGACAAATCGTCCAACATTACAGAAACAAAGAAGAAATAGAGATCTCAGCTGTGAATTAGGCCAGTAAGAAGGAAGGGAAGAAAGGCAGGATGTGCTGAAAAACGTCTATGGAAAGGCAGCGTCTGTCAGGACGGCTGAGGGAGCAAGAACAGGCCTCTTCCTGCATCAAAAGTTCCCTCTCAGCTCCCATTGAAGTTTTGGTTTTTGTGTATTGAATGTTTAGTCTCCTGAAAGTGCACTTATCATGGCAGGGATGATACCCGAAGCCAAGCCTCAACTGAGATTTTTCTGACAGGAGAGAAGTGTGTGGGGCCAGGAAGGAAGAGAGGAGAATTAAGGGGGGCAGCAAGTGGGCAGGGGTGTCCCAGAGGCATAGTCCTGTGTCTGTTACAACCATGCCTCAGTGTGGGTAATCTCTTGGTTTTGAGTTCTAACCACTTGCTGGTGGTAACTTGCATCTTTCTCTTAACCAAAGTTCCTCTTCCTTAAAGCCTGGACCTCAATCATGCCTGTTAGCTATTTGAATCTTATCCTTTCTTCCTGTTTTGCCTTAGACTGAGCTATGGACAAACAGTGGGTCTGCAGCATGACCAGTGAGGCCACCTCCTCTCCTGCTCCACAATTCATTGGTCTGATGACTCTACGGGACCAACGATAATTCCCTCTGCCTGTCAGAGACCAGTGGTGGAAGGGCAAACCGGTGGAGCTAGATTGCTGCTCTGATGGCTGAGGAGTCCCGGGGCTCCTTGTTAAGTTTCTCTAGCCTTGACGAGAGCTTCTCAGTTGCATTGGGTATCCATCATGTATCACCGCGACAACGTTGTGCTACACATAACCAAATATATAGTAACTTAAAAACAGCCACTGCAGGGCTGTTTTTACTTATACCTGATTTACATACATAGATTGCCTGCTTGGCCTCCAGTCATTAAATGTGTTACTAATGCCCAAGGGACATCACACCCAGAAAGGAATTGGATCATCTACACTGAATTGTGAAACTACTTAGCCACTCTTTCCAG
>CAUYQV010119112.1:0-20539 GCA_963574575.1 Galagoides demidoff
GCTGGGACCACAGGCGCCCGCCACAAGGCCCGGCCATTTTTTGGTTGCAGCCATCATTGTTGTTTGGCGGGCCGGGCTGGGGATTCGAACCCGCCACCTTAGGTGTACGTGGCTGGCGCCTTAGCCGATTGAGCCACAGGCACCGAACCTCACCTTTAGTTCTTAATGTAAAAATTCCTGAATGGTGATGAAAGGATTTCAGGAATATTATTCTTCCAAAGATTTCATAAATGTAATTATACCAGCTATGGGTGGAGTTAAGAGATAATAAACTGTTCCTAAACTAAGTATCCAAAGAAAATACATGTATATGCATGTTGATTGACTTTTCTCCTCAAAATTCCTCTTCCTGCATCCATCCCAGGAGTAAAAGTTTTCTACAAAGTTCACACAGCTCTTCCTAAGCTCCTCTATGCAATGTACATCTTATTCAGGTATTGGCAATTCAGTCTTTTACTTAACTGAAATTAAATATCAGTGTCAAAGCTCACTCATCAAATGCATGACCCATTCTCATCTACCAGAAAGTTGGTATTGCAGGGACAAGGTAGAGGTGGAGAGAGAACTCACCATCTCAGGGGCAATCCATTCTTTTTTCAGTTGTCAGAAAAGGTCTTTCTTCTACTGCCTGGTAATCTGCAGCTTTGCTCTTTCCTCTGTAGCTATGTCCTTCCATATTACAGCCTTTGAACACTTGTGTTTTCCAGAAGTGAATAAAACTCTTCTGATGCTATCTAATCCAGGTATAATAGGACTTTAACAATCTTTTTATTCTGGAGAATCTTCTACAAATAGGGCCTAAAAGTGGTCTAAGGAACTACTTTTTCAAATTGCTTGTCATCACCTTTAAAGGCCTGGTTTCACAACAGCCATTACTTTACTGTGTCAGTCATAATTCAGAATTTAATACTTTTAACTACTTTTCCTGTTAAAGTAGGAAGAAAATAGAAATAACTTTATATACACACATTAAAATTCAAGCTAAATGGTACCTGCAAATAAATTTCTTTGTGGGAGAACATGTATTTGCAACAAAAACAGAAACTCATTATAATCAACTCCAAATTGCAAGCTGAGAAAAAGACAGTATTCAAACTTCTCAATGATTAACTGTATAGTTCAATAAGGATTTATTCTACATACACTCTAAAATCTGACTTTCCATGGAGCCTCAAACAATGCAAATGTTGTGAGGCTCTCAACACAATAACTGTATTTTCAATATAAAAACTCTGTATGCTCTGTTTTAAGGAAATCAAGCTAGGGTTCAAAAAAAAATGCAGATGGGGAAGCAACACCCTCCAAAGAGACTAAGAATGCTCTTTGGACTCACAAAGTAGCACAGAAAGCAGGGCAGCTCAGAATTCTAAGGCTGGTAAAACCATGGTCTCTTAATGTCCCATCTGCCATAAAAGTTCCTAACATGACCTATTCCTCATTTCCAAAACACAAATGATTTGGAGGTGTGAAAAGGAAAAATAAACCATCACTTTAAAGGAGTACCTTAAGAGGCATATAGCGCAAAATCCAAAAACATGAAAGACAGTATCTTAGAATTGAGGAGTTACACCAGCCCTCCTGCAGCAGAGTACAAACTGCCTCAGCTTAGAATGT
Source organism: Galagoides demidoff (assembly GCA_963574575.1). Classification (NCBI taxonomy): domain Eukaryota; kingdom Metazoa; phylum Chordata; class Mammalia; order Primates; family Galagidae; genus Galagoides; species Galagoides demidoff. The sequence continues at coordinate 1,615 of CAUYQV010119112.1, forward strand.
ACAATTTCACAGTAAAGCTAAATGTTTTCATTCATTTCCGCCCCCCAAGTATTCATCCTACTTTAGCTCAAATGTTTTTGAACAAAATACTTAGAAGTTTGTTTTAATCTTACTTTATTTAGGTCAAGGATCTTAACAAAACTTCAGCATTGTTACAACCTTCTCTCTACTGCTACAGGCTGCCATCACCACCCTCTGCCTCCTCTAAGAAGCAATTCACCTTTATATCTGTTTTCTAGGGGGTTTTATGGGGGGGAGGGGGTTGTCCTCTGCTCTCAGGCAAGGATTTCAAGGAAGGTATTTATTATCTTAATCAAACTACATTTGGTTTATCTGCACTACAGTAAAAACTGTATGCTCCAACACCCAGATTGCAAACCCTTGGCATTCAAAGATACAAAAAAACACAAGTAGCATAGTAAAGCAAATACATTTAACTAGTATGCTTGTACCCATGTTAACCAAGGTACTTGCTATGTCAAAAACAAAGGACTACAGAGTCTTTATTTCAAAGGTTTATAGAATGTGCCATATTATGCCTGTATGCTGCCTCTTCAGTGATCACCTGCTTCCCCCTGCCCAAACAAGGTAAAGAAAAAAAAAAAAAAATTCAGTCACCACACTTCCCAGGTTCTACATTTCTTAAAAAGCATTAAGTTAAAAGGAGGGCTTAAACAACTTCCACTTAAGTAAAAATGTTCCCTTTTCCTTGTTCCTATTCTTTTTAGGCTGTATATCCTGGTGAGGGAGAACAGAAAGGGGGTTACTCAAGAGGTTACAATCTTAACTTCTCCCAAATTCATGAACAAGCTAAGGGACACAATGGCATGCCTGGCCAGACTCTCTAAACTGGTCAAGAGGCACAGGCGTCCTTTGACAGTACAGAGTGCAAAGCACACTTTCTAACCATCTCCTAATGCTCCCTGATTGTTTATCAATAGAGCCTGGCCCATGATCCGAGACTTAAGTTCAACCAAACTTGGTAACAGTTATTCCTCTCAATTGACCCAAAGCCTGATTCAAATATAGAATGTATCCACTCCTCTGGCGCTGTAGGAAGCTATGCTTCTGAAGTTCACACCTGGTACAACGATTTTTATCCATTATACCTGCGGGGAGGGGAGGAGGAGAAGCATACATCACACTCTACGTTACCGAACTCAGGAAGGATGGGGATTTCGGCGACGACTTGTGGAGTACCTGACCCAGAACTGAGGACGAAGTGCTGCCTCCGGGCCGCGGGCCCCTGTCCTCGGCCACGCCATCACCTGAAGTGAAAGGGCTGCTGGTTCGCTTATCCCTCCAAGCCTGAAATCCCCTACCTCAAGATCAATCAAAAGCAGGGGGGAGAAAAGTGTCTTCTGAAGGCGCAATAATGGCCACAACTTGGATGAATGAAACTGGGCTAAGGGCACCCGGAGCAGGATTTTCACTAAAGTCAGAAAAAGAGAAATCAAAGATTTTTTTTAACGTGAGAGCGGTTATAAGCGACCGCAGCACAGACAACTGCACAGACACGCTTTGGAGGAACGCTTTATTGAGCGCCGACGTCCCGGGCGGCCGGCAGACGCTAGAGTGGAGGCGGGCGGCGGAGGCCGACGGAGCGGGACGAAGCGGGCGGCGGGGCCGGCGACGAGGCAGCTTCAGGACGAGCGGGGGCGGGCCGAGGCCGAAGACGGGCTGGGCTCTCGCGCGTGTCCTCCCGAGGGCCTTCCACTGGACTCCCTCGGGCCGGGGCCGGGGCGCGAACCCGGGCCCGACCCGGCTGCCCTGCCCCCCCGCCCGCGTGCGAGGCACACCCTCCCGCGGCCGCGCACACGCGCAGCACAACCCCGCCTCCCGCGCGCACGAGGCCGGGCCGAGCCGACCACGCGCACCCCCTCCGCGCGGACGCCCGCCCACCACCCCGACCCCCTCCGGGCCGCGCGGTAAGGCCCGGGGTCCCGCCGCCAGGGCGCACTGGGGAGGGCGGCCTAGCGGCGGCGGGGACGCCCGCGCGGGAAGACCGGCTCTGAGGGAAGGTCACTTACCCGCTGCATGGCTTTCAGGATCAAAGCCAGCTCGTAGCGGGGCATGCCCGAACGCTTCGGACCGAGCCGGCTCCCGGGGCGCTGACTGGCGGGACGGCAGAGACTGACGGGACCTGGGGGTGCTGGACCGCGCGGCGAAAGCACGCTCCGGCCGCGCGAGCCCGGGCTTAAAGGCTCTGGCAGCTGCGCAGACGGCCAGCCACGCCCCCTCGGCGCGCCCCGCCCCGCGCGGCCGCAGCCCCTGCCCCGCCCCCCGCGCCGGCCGCCGCGCCCCCTCCTCGGCCCGGCTCCCCGTGGCGTCGCCCCCGCCGGGACCCCAGCCCCACCGGGCTGCTGCAGTTTGGGGGCGACGCCGCGGGCTCCACTGGAGCGGGCCGCCGAGACCGCACTCCCCCTGGCGACCCCGCCCCCTCCGCCGCGCTTGCTACCTAGGGCTCTCGAACGGGCTGGAACTTTCCATGCCTCCGGTCTCATCCTAGGCGGCGGGCGAGTGAGTGCCCGCGTGTGCGCGTGCGCCGCGGTGCGGTCTCGTCAGTGCGCGCGCCCCTCGCCCGCGAGCCCCCAGCCCTGGGGGGTCTTCGCGGCGGAAGGCGGGGTCACGGCAGGACCTGAACCCTGCGGCCCACGGCTGAGCGCGGAGGCTCGGGAACGTTTGCGCTCGAGGCCGGCGGGGGGGCGTCTCTCGCGCCCACCCCCCACCCCCGCCCACCGCCTTTGCCCAGCGCGCGGGCTCGGGTCCGGCCCCATTTCTCCGCGGCTGCGTGACCTTGGGCAGGCTGCTTGTGCGGAAAGTGGGGACGCGATGCCTTGGAGTGAGTTGATGCGTGGAAGCGGCGCAGAACGGTGCCAGGCACTGACCGTCAGGCGGGACTCCGGCGTTTGTTGTGTGCCTCCGGCCTGCCCCACGTATTGTTGCCAAGGGCAGCCTAATACTTTGACTCCATCCGTTATTCCTTAAATGTTTGCACAGCATTAATTTAAAGGATCGACTGAGTACTTGGGAGATCGAGTAGCAGCTGTCTAAGATATGGGTTAGGGGGCGCATCTTGCAGTCCCAGACCCTGGTATTCTCAACACAGGGCTCCCAACTCTTCCCAGCCTCTGACTGCAGATGCCGCATGCACGGCGCCTCTTCTCAGAGGTAGAGTCAGGGTCTGCTGCTGCCCTTGCCCCTCAGCTTGCCCCATTACAAGGGCATATAAGTGAAGTGTTTGTCAACTTTAAAAGTGCTTTAATTTCAATAAGGTAAAGTTTATTGAGCACATCCTCTGACTCAGGTGGATAGCCTATGTCCTAAAATTCTCACCACAGCCCTGAGGTGACAGAGAATCTTTGCTTGACCAAACTTTATTCAGGCTTTTGAATCTTCTGCCAGACCCATCTGTGCACTTCCTTGTAAAATCCAATTTTAGCAAAGAACCGTGGTAACTCGGTGTAAGGAGAAACCCCAGCCCCTCCCTTCATAACTGATGGGGTTCTTCATTCTCCTCTATCCCCAGTTGTTCTCTGATAATCCTGGCCTGTCTTCTGCAAAATTTCTATCAGGTTGGCTTAGCCAGGATCCCCTAAAACCCTGATATTTCCTCTTGGTAATTTTCCATTCATTCTCATTCTCACTCGCTCTCTCTGTCTCTCATACACACGCTTTCTCTGCCCCCTGGCTATAAATTGCCACTTTCCCATAAGGTATTCCCAGTCAAGCCTTATCCCTCTTCCCCCATTGCAGTGGTCCCTACAGCCATATCTGTAGGGATGGTCCTAAATAAAGTCTGCCTTACTGTACTTTAACAAGCATCATTTGAATCACTTTTTGTTTAACAGAGTCAAGTACTATTAATCCCACTTTAGGAATTAGGATATACAGGCATGCAAAAGTTTTGTAACTAGCCAAAGGTTACATACATACAAACATGGTAATAGAAACAAAATTTGGATCTAGACTATCTGAAAGCTGACCCCGTACTTTTAGTGACCATGCTATGTCTTCTGGTCTCTTGTTCTTTTACCACACAGATTAAGGTTACTGGTATTATTCAGTGAATTCACCATGTATTGCAGGTAAACCAAGACTAGAGTCACTTTGTCACCGTACCCAGAGACCTTACCATTTCACATCTTCACCCTCCCATTCACCACAAGAGCTGCAGAGGATAGTTTGAACACAAGTTTTTCTGTGATATCTAGGCTTTAACATGTTCTATTCCTAGACTGGTCCACAACCCACATTCTTCTGAACTACCACACAGGCAATTAATCCAAAGTACCTATATAGCATCAACTCAATTCACCTTTGGTTTGAAAGAGTGGCATACTATAAATAACAAGGAAATAAGGAATTTCTGGACCTTCAGAAGTGAGTTATAGGTTTTCTAGGTCGATTCCTCATCATCTGCCCCTCCTATTGTCAGTTACACGACCCAGTTTACAAATTGACCCCTCTGGAATATGCCAAACCAGAGACCAAGGTGATACCATCAGCCAACTTGGAGCATTTTCCCTTAGAAACTCCAGTTTTCCTTAATGCCCAGGGATCAGGGAGGATCTGGCTTTTTCCTCTACTCTCACCCCAACTTGACAAGTGATATAAGAAAAGTAGCCTGATTGTGCAATGCCTCACCCCAGAGTCAGCACCCTCAAATCCTCCCAGTTTGGTGGCCACCTACAGACTCATTCCATTCTTAAAAGGAAGAAAGAGAGCAGCTACCCTGATTTTTCCCCTTCAACCTTGTTTTTCAAAGCGTAGCTGCAGAATGCTGATGGCTTCCTTAAAGAAAAAGATTTTTCAGGGATGGTGCCTGTGGCTCAAGGAGTAGGGTGCCAGTCCCATATACCTAAAGGTGGTGGGTTCAAACCTGGCCCCAGCCAAAAACTGCAAAAAAAGAAAATAATTTCTTAAAAGTATAAGAAATACTGCTGCAGATTTAATATCTGCTACAATTCCAGACTTAAATTCACCAAAACAGTTTTTAACTGATTAATCACCTTTACCTACTTATTTTAAATTTCTATATAATGAGACTTGACCTTGAGATTTCAATCGTTAATTCTCAAAGATGACTGTTATTTTCATTACTGAATCTAACATTTTGAGCATTTATCATCAGCCAATACCTGTTTTAAAAGCTTTGCCATGAATTAACATTGAATTCTCACCACAAAGATAGGTATTATCCCATTTTACATGTAAGGAAATGAGACAGTAAAAACTTCAATAATTTGCTCCACATTGTACAGACCTACACACTTAACCCCAGTTACACAACATAATGTTAACCAGCCAATGTAAACCGAGCAACTATTAGTCAGTCAACAAACTTTTATTGCAGCCTTTCCTCTCTGCTCTTTTATGTGACTGCAGTATCCTACTCCAAGGGGCCCTGTAACTGGTCACTCTTAGAGGGACCAAACTCTTTCTTTGCACAGATTTCTTTCTTTTGCCTTCAGAAATATACGTAGGTCTGTTCGCACTAGAAAAAGTCACATCTTCACCCTGTCACTCTGTTGCCCTCTTAGTTTGTCATTCCTCCTCTTTGTTCTCACATCCACTTTTCCCCAGCAGTCCAAGACCACCTAGCCTCTGCCAGCTATGTTCCCTCACAACATCACCACTGGTCTTTTGGCCCCCAAGTAGCTATTTCTCTGGCAACCTTGTCTAGGACCCCTTTGCAGTCCTGAGGATCTCTCCTTTGCCATCCATGACTTTGCACTTTAGAGTTTTCCTTTGTCTCCTTGGTTCCCTTTTTTGGCTCCTTTTTCCTTCTTGCCCCGAATGTGGCTGTTCTCCAAAGCAAGGAAGAATCCCAGCAACAAGGATTTAGGGCAGAATTAATACTAACCTGAGTTCCTGTGATCTCGGCACACCTTGGGGTTTGGTTCTGAAAAACTGTGACTTAACCTTTCCTGCCAGGATTCCAATCTACCATAACAGTACAAGTGGGCAGTGGAAAGTGTATAAAATGAGTGATCTCCCTGTCTGTAGATAAGGAATCTGATAAGGAAACAAGGTAAATTATTTATCCCGTAGAGCTCTGGGCTGGCACAACTCAAAGGAAAAAAACCTTTGTTTACCAGATTCTTCTTCCTAGCCACGTGCTGTGATGCCAATTTTACTGTTGCTGATGGATAAATCCACAGTAAACACAATCCCCCAATATTCTAAAAGGTGAATTCTAATATCACTGGGAGGAAGGAAGTTAAAACAAATCATCATTCTGCTTATGTAACTTTGTGTCTCTAAATAAGCCCCTGAGAAAGTGGAGAAATGTGAATGTTTTCAGTTGATGAAGAAAATGATTCCACAGTGGAACCAAGTCACAGTTTAAGCTGTTAGATGTCACTCTTATCATCCTGTCATCTCCTTGAAAAAAGGGAGCCTCCATTTGTGGCAAAGTGCACACCACCTGTTCAGTCTTGCTCCCCAAAGACTTAGCGTTGTCCATACCCTACAGGTCCCAGGGAGGACCTGGACCTGTAAAGCCCCATTTCTCCGCCTGGCTGCTCAGTGTGCATCTGTGTTCCTCAGACCGTGGCCCAGTTGCAAGTTACAACATTTCATTTGTTTTTAATTGTTTCACCACTGAACGCATTGGTATTTTCTAACCCCCCTGCACACACCCTCACCCAATCTTCAGACCCTCTATTTGCCATGGATTCTTCTTTTCTCCTCATTAAGCCTCTATGCACTAAATTCACTAGTTTTTACCTAATTCAGCTTAGATATGCTATTGGTTGTGTTCCTAGCAAAATGGAACATATATTGTTAGGGTACACATCTGGAAAGATCTTTAAGCATTTTCTCTCTTTTAATCCACCAATTTCCTAATTATTTTTCTAACTTTGATCAGCTACTTTTTGAGGGAAAAGGGAGTCAACTTTGGGCTCTACTCATAAGAAAAAAGGTTCACAAAAGTATCTAAATGCTTTCTTATTTTCAGCCCAACTCCACCATCCCCTGCCAAAAAAGAAAACAAAAATTTTGAGATGTTTATGGGAAATACTCTCTTTACCACAGTATCTTTTTAAGGAAAGAGCTAGTTAATATTTTTTCACTCAATGACTTTAAAATGACAGTACTGCCTGCATCTTCACTAGCTCTGAAAGTTAGTTTTTTCTTCTAACAGTATCACAAAGTGTCCCCCAATAGGGCCCACAAGTGTCCTTAGTGTTAAATGTCACTAATGTTGTGCTTATTAAACAGCTTTGTGTTACTTCTCCACAAGTGCAAAATCCAGAAAAAACACGTGAGGAAGGCTTGGAGGTTTAGAAAACCTAAGAACAAAGGCGGTGAGCTGGAGAGGGCTGCTGCCAGAGGAAACGAGCCATTGGGGCTCTCCAGGGGGCAGGCTTCCTAGGAGGGCTGAACAAAGGGCCACAGGAGGACCCCACAGAATAAACCAGGGGGGCAGGAGGGCTGGGCCAGGCCAGACGAGCTCAACCCTGGGGGGTTTTAAGGCTGGAGATGAAAGGGCAGAACATCCTCAGGCCTGAATAGCTTCAAAGGGGGAACCTGCCATGCCGAATGCAGAGGAAGGAGTGTTAGCGGATGGAATCCGGAGGACTTGGCCACTGCTGGGGTTTTGGAGGGACAGCTCAGGGAGCCACGAGTCAACTGTGATCTTAGGTTTCTTCTCCAAAAACATTCTAGACCAACTTACCTTTGTTTTGGCCACACCCACCTTTGGTATTTCCTCAGCTCCTAGTATAAGGCCTAAGTTATTGTATGATTGATTCCTTAGCATTTCTCCTCTGGATGTTTTACCTTTCTAAAACTTCACCGCAAGATGAGAATCTTCTGATGAGCTGCAGTGATATCTTTTATTGCTCTAAATAGTCTCTATTCTGGGCTTTAACCAGGAAGAGGAGGAGGATAGTCCAAAGCCTGCTTTGGGTCTGCAACCCAAGGAATGTTGACAGATGGGTGCCATGACACCACCAGTAAGGTCAACACGCAAGTATCATTTCAAAATATAACTGTCTGTGAGGGCCATCCCAGCCCCTGTGGCTGGGACTGACTGGATGTGTTTCTGTGGATCCAACAGCAGGGTGCCCTCATTGAAATCACCCGGACTTGAGTAGAGACCTAGAAGCAGCAAAGCCCATATGGGTGCTAGATTAGTCAGCTCATCCGAAGATTATCATCTTGCTGTGAAGTTTTGCCTAGACAAAACAGGCTTTTGCCCTTGATCTGAACTACTTGGACTTTACTTTTACTAAGGAAGAAGAAAGATTGTGTGGGAGGCAGAAGGGATTCCAACAGAGAAAATATTCAGGAAGTAAATGATCATTTGTAGTGGAGAAATTATCCAGTAGCAAGCCAGACTCCTCAAAAATAGCTACAGGCCAGGTGCAGTGATTCACACCTGTAATCCTAGCACTCTGGGAGGCCAAGGCAGGAGGATCCCTTGAGGTGAAGAACTGAAGACCAGCCTGAGCAAGAGTGAGACCTTGTTTCTGCACAAAATAAAAAAATGAGCCCAGTGTTGTGGCAGGCACCTGTGGTCTCCACCACTTGGGAGGCTGGGGCAGAAGCATCACTTGAGCCCAGGACTTTGAGGTTGCAGTGAGCTGTGATGACATCACTGTACTTTCTTTAAAAAAAAAGGTAGCTAGGAGGAATTTATGTATCAGGTCAAGATATAATATTTCAGTATCAGATAATATCTGTTTTTTCAAGTTGCTCATATTTAAAAAAAAAAATAAACACAGTGACAACAATAGGCAGCAGCTATCTAGGCTGCCAAAAAAAAAATTCCCTCAGGTACAATTAAAATTACAAGATAATTGGGAGCTATCAGATGAATGTTCCCACAATAAATCATCTCGAACTTTCAGCCTAGGTTTACTGAGAATTTAGGAATATATGCAAGAAATATCTTGGTAATTTAGTTGCAACTTAAATAAGCTAACCTTAATATTAAGTACATAATAATTTTGAAAACTTTAAGTAACTACATTATCCAAATGCTCCTCTGTAATATCATTGCAAATAGGAAAAGTCATTATAATGATAAAGAATTACTACATATAATGCAGTATTAAAAGATTCCTACAAAGAGTTAACTTTCTGTAATGATCAGTTATGTGTTGTAAATCTGTGTGTGTGTGTGTGTTTCTCCTTTTCTCCAAAATGCCAGAATGTTCAGAATTTAAATAAGAAGACCTGTGGGGTCAGGAATGACACTTTCCCCTCAAATATTTGCGACCAAATAGAAGAATCGCCTCCTATTATTATTAATGATTCAATGGTTAAGAAATGGCAAGTCCCTGGACACAGCATGAGCAAGAACTGCGTCCTCTGGCCCTTGGTAGGGCTGTTGGTCTGAGGGTCAGGAAGCCCAGCTTCAGGCTTTGACCTTGGCCTTGGGAAGTGGCCTGCACAGCACAAAGACCAGGAACCCTTTCCTTTTCACTTTACCTGTTCTTCTCTTCCTTACTGGGAGGCATATCCTCCCTCCTTGGTGTGGACAGAGGAGCTTTCTGAAAATGCACATCTGATTCAGACTCTTCTCAGATTAAATACTGTACTTCTTTGGCTCCCTATTGTCCTCAGGGTAAAGTCCAAACTCATCAACAGTATTTATGAGGCCTATCCTTCTGTAAGGGCCACCTAGACGACCCAGCCCTCTCCACTGCCTTTCCGCCTTGCTGACTGTATATGTGCGTCCCCAGCTTTATGTGCACTTCCCTCCTGGTCTTTGCCCTCTCCCTGGAACCCACACCTCTCCCTTCATCTGCCCTCTCTTATTCCCCACCCCCAGCTTTTAAAATTATGAGATATATCATGCAGACAGAAATTGCACAAAACCCGTATAGAGAATTTAAAGATTATTAGCAAATATCCCAGAATCCCTTTCCATACCTCTCTAGAAGCACAACCGCCCTGCTATCCCTTTCCGTGCTTTTCTTCAGAGTATTACCATTTGGGGATGCATTCCTAAGCAATAGCTATTTCTGCCTGTTTTCTGAATGTTGTGTGAGTAGCTTGCTTGTTCCTCTCTGTTCTAGTATTTATGAGATTCAGCCAAGGTAGTGTGGCTGTGGTTCATTTCGTTTCACTGCTGATGCTATTCCATTGTACAACTAAACCACTGTTTATCCATCTGCTGTTGATGGATTTGGGTGATTTCTATTGGGGACAGCTGTTACACTGCTGGGAACATTCTTGTATGTGTAGATTTGTGTATATATGCACATGTGCAGAGTGCACAGGAATGAAATGCTGCCTCCTGTGTGGTTTTCTGAAGTGGTGGTACTAGTTGGTTCTTCCATTAATACAGCGTGTGACTTTGCTGGCTCCTGTTCTCTTCTTAGGTTTCAAGTTTGACCATTGTCCAACAGAAAGCCCAGCCTTTTCTTGCAGATTTGCTTGAGTTCTTTGTAGATTCTGGGTATTAGCCCTTTGTTGAATTCATAGCATGCAAATACCTTCTCCCATTCTGACAGATTTGTTGATTGTCTCTTTACCTGTGCAAAAACTTTAACTTGATCAGGTCTCATTTGTTGCTGAGATTGCCAATAGGGTCTTCTTCATAAATTCTTTCCCTAGGCAATAAGGTTAAGAATTTTTCCCACACTTTCTTTTAGGGTTTTTATAGTTTCATGCCTTAAATTTAAATCTTTTATCCATCATGTTCCCACAAAAAATCATCTCAAACTTTCTGGGCAAGAGATATGAGCAGAAACTTTTGTCATGAGGATAAATAAACAACAAACATATGAAAAAATGCTCATTGTCCCTAATCATCAGAGAAATGCAAATCAAAACCACTTTGAGATATCCCCTAACCTCACTGAGAATGGCCCACATCATAAGCTCCCAAAGCAATAGATGGGACATGGGTGTGGAGAACAGGGAACACTCATGCACTTTTGGTGGGACTACAAACTAGCACAGCCTCTATGAAGAGAAGTCTGAAGATTCCTCAAAGAACTAAAAGCAGATCTACATTTGATCCTACAATCCTATTAGTGGGTATCCACCTAATAGAAAAAAAGACATTTACCATAAGGACATTTGCACATGAATGTTTATAGCAGCACAGTTCATCTGAATGGATTACTAAATGGTGATACACTGTGGAATGCTATTCAGTCATAAAAAAGATGGAGATTTTGCATCTTTTGTAACAACCCGGACTGATTTAAAGAACATTCTCCTAAGCCAAGTATTGCAAGAATGGAAAAACAAGCATCATATGTACTCAGTCTTAAATTGAAACAAGTAGGTTAGCAACTCCATGCTCACAAGAGGGAAAAAAAAGAGAGAGGGAGGGAAGGGAAGGGGTTGAATAAGTTCCCACCCAAGGGGTACATTGCCTGGGTATATTGCACACTTCCTGGGTGAAGGGCACAGCTACAACTTGGACTTTAATCTTATAAAAGCAAACTATATAAGCTAATCCCAAGTACCCTCATATGAATCTGAAAATTTACAAAAGCCTATCCTAACCCTGAAAGACTGACACAGATGCCCCTTATCCATATTCCTGTAGCACCTGGGCTTACTCCAGCCTCACTCTGATCATGCCTTCTTTATTTTTTATTTATTTATTTATTTATTTGAGACAGAGTCTCAAGCTGTCGGCCTGGATAGAGTGCTGTGGCATCACAGCTCACAGCAACCACCAACTCCTGGGCTCAAGGGATTCTCCTGCATCCACCTCCCAAGTAGCTGGGACTATAGGCACCCACCACAATGCCCAGCCATTTTTTGGTTGCAGCCGTCGTTGTTTGGCAGGCCTGGACTGGATTCAAACCCACCAGCTCAGGTGCATGTAGCTGGCACCTTAGCTGCTTGAGCCATAGGCACCAAACCCTTCTTTATTTTTTGAGAAAGGGTCTTGCTCTGTTTCCTGGGCTGGAGTCATGCAGTGGCATTATCATAGCTTACCACAACCTCAAACTCCTGTCTTAAGCCATCCTCCTGCCTCAGCCTCTCACATAGCTGGAACTACAGGCTTGTCTCACCACACCCCACTAATTTCTTTTTCCAGTCTTTTTTTTTTTTTTGTGGAGACAGAGTATTGCTGTGTTGCTCAGGCTAGTCTTGAACTCCTGGCCTCAAGTGAACCTCCACCCTTGGCCTCCCCAAATACTAGGATTACAGGCCTGAGCTACCACACCTGGCCCTGATCATACCTTCTTGCAGGCATATCATGGACATGAAAAGATGCTGCTCAGATCCTCAGCTGCTGTCCCTCTGGGTCCACTGCTCCATAGGGGCCTAAGTCACATGTCCTTCAGGCCCCAGTCAAATGACTGAACATAATTGGGGTACAAATGCAGGCTCACAGCTATTACACACAGGGCTCCTCTGATAAAGGACATGTGTCCACAATATGCACCCTGCATCAAAACTCAATAATCAGAAAACACCCAATTTTAATAATTTAAAAAATGAACAGACACCTCATCAAAGAATATGGCAAATAAGCCATCTATGGATGGCAAATACGTACATGAAAGGACGTTCAACAGCATTAGTTACTAAGAAAATGCAAATTAAAACCATAATGAGATGTCACTACATACCTATTAGAATGATAGGTACACTGCTGATGGCAATGTAGATGGTGAGATCATTACAGCCATTTCTTACAGTGTTATATGTAGACCCACCATATGATCCAGCCATTCTACTCCTATGTATTTACCTGAGATAAATGAAAGCATATGTCTGTACAAAGACTTGTACACAAATGTTCATGGCATATTTTTTTGTAATAGGCAAAATTTGGAAAGAAATGGTCATGAAAAATGAATAGAGAAGTAGATTGTTATCTGCCTGTGCAATGAGGTTGTACTCAGCAGTAAGGAGTGAACTACCGACTCACTGAATGACATGGATGAATCCCAAGATAATTATGCTGAGTGATTCTACTTATGTAAAATTCTAGAAAACGCAAATCTATTGTGCTTTAGAACAAATTGATAGTTGACTAGGGTGAGAGTGAAGCAGAGATATTACAAAGGGGTATGAGGAAACTTTGACAGATATATTTATTGTATTGATTAAGGCAATGGCTTTATGGGTTCATACATATGTCAAAACTTACCATATTGCTTATAATATTACATATACTTTAAATATGTGCAGTTTATTATATATTAATTAGACTTCAAAGTCTGTACAAATATAAATCATTCACATCATCTTTATGATCTAAGGAAAGTAATTGTAAGTTATTCTTTCCTTATCTTCTCCTGTTACCCCTTCCTCAAATTCCTCGGTAAGGGGCCAAGATCATACCCAACTTGGGTATTCAAACCACTTAAGCACAAACAAAGTCCATGTGAAAAGAATTTTGTCAAGCTCTGTAGTAGATGCAAAGGTGTATTAAATTAGTCATGTCCTCAAGAAGTTATAATCTAGGTAGCCAGAGAAGAAACAAGTGTGTTGAAAATGAAATCATCTGACAAGATTTAAATATCAATTATAAAAAGTAGAAAACATATAAAAAGAGGTTAACTAACTGCCCAATGAAGAGTAGGGGCAAAAATTTCCGAAGAGAGATTACTTTGGGCTGAGGTGGTTCGGGAATGTTCCATGTGTGATGTGGGATTTAAGCTGGAATGTGAAGAATGGATAATATTTTGCTAAGTAAGAGGAGAGAGAATAAGCACAAGATGTTTTGGTGGGGTCAGAGGATGGGGACATTGAGTGAATCAGTTTGACAGGAGGAAAGGTTTCTGTAGGAGAATCACAAGACTCAACTCCACACAAGTGGGTCTAGAGTTAGGGGGCTTGAGTGCCAGACATAGTCTAAACTCCTCAGCCTTGGTTTCATCTTCACATGAAGAACTGGGGTGTGAACCTGTCGCCAGTGGAATCACTCAGCAGGGTGTATATCTTCATGAGAGGAATGTGGAAAGGAGGTAAAGTCCTTAAATAGTTCTCTCCCTATCCTGAGACACTGAAAGCATCTTTGGAGGTGTTTAAGTGGCACAGGACATTTGCCTCAGAGCATCTTGGTTCCTCTTGGTGATGGTGCCAGGCTCTCATGCCAGAATCAGCCTACCTCATGCCATGCTCCTCCAGGGAAGGAACGACATATACAGGTACAACCAGACTCTCCCCCATGATTTTGAAACCTAAGTGGACAACATAGTGACATGAGGAAGAGTTCAAGGTCATTCGTCATGCTAACCAGAACATTCCTGCTCCATGGTGTGGCTGTGCCTCATGGTAACCAGCCCTCCTGCTCCAGAGTACTCTTGGTTCCTGGAAAGTCCCCTGGTCTCCAGTCAATTCTGTGATTACCTCAAATATTCCAATACATTTCATTTTTGCTTTAGATGGAGTTTGTTTCTGTACCTTGCAGCCAAGAACCCTGACTCTAACAGAACTCTCAGGATGTTTGTGCTTCTGTTGCCTGCATAACCTGCTGGCCTTAGTTCAGTCTCCTGGGGCCATGTGGAACAAGTCCCATATTCCACATGAGCTCTTCCTATGTCATGGGTTATTCCTTTTAAGGAAGTGGCCCAAAAGTTACATTCATATGCCATGGGTCAGAGCTTAATTCTTCCTATAAGCCTGCCTTGCCTTCAAGAAAGGCTGGGAAATATAGCTTTAGTTGGGTGAGACTAGTAAATATTTTTTGCCACAGACCATGTAATGCAATTTGGATATCTTCCTATCTTGTTCTAAGTTTACTGAAATGTATATGTTACATATGGTTAGTTGGCTATAACTTTCTTATGCTCAGTCATTTGGGGATATTTTTGATTATCAAGTTAGAAGTTACTGGAAGGATTGGGGTTTTAGGTAACTTTGATTTCATAGGCTTACCAGGCACATGACTTGGGGCAGTCCCTGTACTTTCTAACCCAAAGGTTGCATGTACATTGGAATTTTCCACTAACTGAGACAACAAAATACCAATTTCTTTTGAAAATAAACCCCCCAAGTTTGGTTAACACAATGAGATTTATTTTTATGTATATTAAGTAGACTTATTTGGTTACAAATGATAGAAAGTGACTCTTGCTTATTTAGAAGGAAAGGATGAATTATAATAAGTGTACCAGATGTCTCCCAGGACTCCAAGCAATGTGCATTTGACTGGGTCTGTGGAACTGATCAGAACCAGGATTTTCTCCATCTTTTATTTGTTTCTCTTAGCACCAACTTTCTTCTTTTTAATCTGAAAGAACCCTTTTTCTTTGCTCTGATAGACTATAGCTAGCTATTCTCAGCTCCGTAGTCTACATATAATCCCTCTTACCACCTAGAGATAATCTGAGGCTCTCCATCAATTTGCAAATGATTAGTCTTGCCTGGTTCAGTGGTCCACACTTGGGCCAATCAGCCAGGTCTAAAGAGTAGGTCAAGTCTTATCACTTTGGCTGTCAAAAACTACCTCTGAACCCTGTAAATTTGGGAGGTTATAGGTAAGGAGAATTAGTCTGAAGCAAAGGAGAGGCTAGACAGGCAGCCTAATAGATGCATGTGTTGACAATTCTCATAACTTTAGGAATGAAGCTGTGAGGTCTATGACATTAAGAAACATGAGATAAGAGAGTTTCTAGAAGAAAACCTAGGAAAAATTATTCCTGATATTGGCCTAGGCAGAGAATTTATGGCTAAGATCTCAAAAACAAGTGCAACAAAAAACAAAAATAATTAAATAGGACTTAAACTAAAAAGCTTCTGCATAGCAACAGAGTAAACAGACAACCTACAGAATGGGAGAAAATATTCACAAACTATACATCCAACAAATGGCTAGTATCCAGAATCTATGAGGGACTCAAACAAATCAGTAAGAAAAATACAAATAACCTGATTAAAAAGTGAGCAAAAGATGTGAATACATGTTTTTCAAAAGAAAAGAACCAAATGGCCAATGAACATATGAAATAGTGCTCAATATTATTAATCATCAGGGAAATAAAAATTAAAACCTCAGTGAGATACCACCTTACTCTTGTCAGAATGGCTATTATTTAAAAGTCAAAAAACCCTTGGGAGGTCAAGGTGGGTGGATTGTCCTGAGCTTACAGGTTGAAGACCAGCCTGAGCAAGAGTGAGAGTCATATCTAAAAATAGCCAGGCGTTGTGGCAAGCACCTGAGAGGCTAAGGCAAGAGAATCTCTTGAGCCCAAGAGTCTGGAGGTCGCTGTGAGCTATGATGCCATGGCACTCTACCAAGGGTGACAAAGTGAGACTCTGTCTCAAAGAAAAAATAAATCGTCAAAAAGCAATAGATATTGGCATGGATGCAGTGAAAGGGAGCACTTACACACCATTGGTGGGAATGTAAAGTAGTACTACCTCTATGGAAAATAATATGGAGATTTTTCAAGGAACTAAATATGATGTGTACATATATATATATATATGTATGAATATACACACATTACCATATAATACTATTCAGACATAAAAAAGCATTAAATAATGTTTTTTGCAGCAACATGGATGGAACCAGAGGCCGTCGTTCTAAGTGAATAACTCAGGAACAGAAAACCAAATGCTACATGTTCTCACTTACACGCAGTGACATAACGGACTTTGGAGACTCAGGAGCAGGAAGGTGGGAGGGAAATGAAGAATGAAAAATTGCCTATTGAGTACACTGTACACTATTTGGGTGTACCTAAAAGCCCAGACTTCACATTATACAATTCATGTATGTAACAAAAAACCCTGTACCCCCTAAAGCTATCGAAATAAAAAAGGAGTATGTCTTAGTTCATTCTGTGCAGCCATAACAGAATACCATAGGCTGAGTATTTATAATGAACAGAAATTTATTTCTCCTTGTTCTGAAGGCTGGGAAGTCTAAGACTGAGGAAATGACCTGGTAAGGTCTCCTTAGTTTGTCATCACGTGGCAGAAGGCAAAGGGGTAAGAGAGGGTAAGAGACAGAGCAAGATGGGGCCAATCTCATCATTTTATAGGGAACCAACTCGCATTAAGTGACATTAATCCATTAATGAGAGTGGAACTCCGAGGGCTCAATCAGTTCTCATTAAGCCCCACCTCCCAACACTGTTGCCTTGAGGATTAAATTTACAACACTTGCTTTGGGGGGGACACATTTAACCTAAAGCAGAGGGCTATATTTCATTGAACCTAAGATATAAGATGTAACACCATCATAACATCACTAAGGTAGAAGAAACACCATTTATAATTGTATGATGCCATGGATTGTAAAATGCATTCCAGTTCCCAGGATGTTAAAACATCATGCACCTTAGAACAGATAAAATGTGGCAATATTCTTGTTTTTATTTAGCTCATCATTGATCCTACACTGCTCTCTGCATTTTCCCCGGGGTTACAAAGTCACTCTCGAATCAAGGGGAGACTGCTGTCTCAAATCGACTGCATCCACTGGTGGCAGATTCAGGATCTTGATGCGGTTACACATTCAAGTTCTTGGTCAAGGAGTGAAGCACAGACATGGACCCAGGCTTGGGGTCCATTGATTTTTCCCTGAGCAGTGGTGAATATTAGAGTTGGAATAGTAGAACTGGAATCCATCTGCTGTGTTGAGAGGGAACTTTGGTGCCCACACCTTTCACCTGAGTTTTAATTTCATAACAATCTACCGTGTGTTTTCTAAGAAGCCTTCAAGTTTCACCTTTGGCCAATTTTAATTGAAACCCCCACCAGCTTTCCATCACCTGATTTGAGTATCACACTCTTACCAACCCATACACACTCTAGGCTGCAGCTAATCTCTTTACTTACTGTAAGATTAGGGTTAATTGAATACTGTCTGCAACATACTTTTCCTATTTTACATTTTTGCCTATCTCGTTGACCCTCATTTTGTAATTAGTACACTGAAAAGCAAAAGCAGGAATTTACTGAAGGATGCTACATTGGATCGTAGCATCCAGGAAAAAGGCATGGACCTCAGGGCTCCTGAGGAACTAGATGTGACCTTCTTAGTGTCTCTGGGACTACATGCATCTTGTCTCTTCTCTGTTCAGAAAGGGTCGGATACCACCCCATCCTCTCCCACCCCAACTTGTGTCTCTGGAGACAAGCTCTGTTTGGTTCTCCATACTCACCCTGGAAGATGGCTAGCCTATGCTGAGTTCAAGCGGCCACAGACACTGACCCCCCTCTCTGATCAGGAGAAGGAGTCTCACCTGACTTCCATCTTGGGGGCCATCTGAATCCGAAAGACCGTGGTGAAGTATAAATACTTTATTCCCAGAGAAGAGCGGGGAATCGTGGGCAGAGCAGATCTTACCGACAAGGGCTGTCTGTGGGGAGTAGAGCTTGGTGGTCAAGAGCATGGAACCAAAGCCAGACTGCCTGGATCCACTGCCTGTGTGACCTTGAACAAGTGACTGAACTTGTACCTCAGTTTCCATCATCGTAATAAAATCATACCTAACGCTCAGAGCTCAGAAAGCAGGTGTGCTTTAAACACGATGCTTTAAAAGAAACATTGGAGGACGCCATCTTTCAGTAATTCACCAAAATGACGAACACAAACGGAAAAAGGAGAGGCACCCGATACATGTTCTCTAGGCCATTTAGAAAACATGGAGTTGTTCCTTTGGCCACATACGTGCGAATCTACAAGAAAGGTGATATTGTAGACATCAAGGGAATGGGTACTGTTCAAAAAGGCATGCCACACAAATGTTACCATGGCAAAACTGGAAGAGTCTACAATGTTACCCAGCACGCTGTTGGCATTGTTATAAACAAACAAGTTAAGGGCAAGATTCTTGCCAAGAGGGTTAATGTTCATATCGAGCATATTAAGCACTCTAAGAGCCGAGATAGCTTCCTGAAACGTGTGAAGGAAAATGATCAGAAAAAGAAGGAAGCCAAAGAGAAAGGTACCTGGGTTCAACTGAAGCTCCAGCCTGCTCCACCCAGAGAAGCCCACTTTGTGAGAACCAATGGAAAGGAGCCTGAGCTC